>PQXK01000176.1:0-80563 GCA_004786245.1 Botrytis hyacinthi | reverse complement strand
TAAATAGTAAATAATAAATAATAAGTAATAGATAGTAAGTAATAGATAATAGGTAGTAGATAGTAGATGATAAGTAGTAAATAGTAGATAATAGATACTAAATAGTAGGTACTAGGTAGTTGATGAAGCTAGACAAAATACCTACTACTGCTTACTATCTAGGTAGGTAGATAGGTATTGTTGGGTCTCGAGAGGGGATATCCCTAGTAGCTACCTATATATCGATCGAGGGTTACCTGGTATATCATCACATCAATCTTTCAACGGTGTCAAGAATTGCAAGACCTACCGAGGTAGGTAGTAGTAGTACGAGTAAATAGTCGTGATGCTTCATATGTAAGATCTTACATGTAGGAGTGAGTATCACAAATCATCCTATATCATCGTCTTCCCAGCCACTACCATTTTATTAACTTTAATAATTGTCTCACTATCGTCATCCATAACCACAACCACGACCACGGGCACTCAGGCATTTCACCCTGAGGAAGAGCTTGGATAGACTACATCACCGTGCATTTTCGTACATTTACCCCTTCCAATCCCATCCAACAACAATCCAACAGTACAACGGTAACCTACAACGATACAACAGGAAGATATACTTTCCCCCCTCTTCACTAATGCACTGATATCCCCGTACCTGCTTCGATAACGCTTACTGATAAAGCACTCACAAGGTTAATATCACAATTGATGAACTAATAGAACTGCACAGCATCGCACGTGGGAGCTTTGATAGAAGCTATGCCGCAATATAAAGGGAGGTCAAGCTTCCCGAGCTCCAAGTATTTGGGAAGCTCGAAGTCTCATCATACGGAGAGGCTTCGGAAGATTGCACTCTTTCTCGTCATTTGCGCTTTCTTATACGCGTCGTACATCATGCTCTTGAATCAAATCCTTTTATTGTCCCTCACCGGTGTGACGGCCTCAGCCTTGCTTCCTGAGAAGCAGCCATGTTCAAGTTCTACAAGCGATGTTCCACAATATTTTCAGACAACTCCCGAACTTTGGGCCGGACCAACAGCGACGGGTAGAGCTCCTTTTCTAGTAAGTAAATGAAAAGGATCAACCCGCCTGGCTTTAGACTTGCGGGAAATCTATATGAATTCAAAATTAATCTACTGTTTGATTTAGGCCCAGACAGATCCAGTCTCGTTTGCACCAACTGTGACTTTCGTGCCAAACACTCCTCTCGAGACTGCCCAGCCGATTGTAGGCCAAGGTCGAAATGAAAGTATTTTCCAGCTTATGGGACAGCTCACTCCTTACTTGCCCAATCCATCTGGATTTGGCGTTGCAGAATATCCATTGCCACCTGGAGCTAAGATTGCTCAACTTCAGGTAAGAATTTCAGATATTCGAAAATTCACGTCGTCATCAATCTGATATCAAGTTTACTTGAGTGCTCAACGAATTCCTAGTGGAATTATATGTATAATAAATCTCAGTCGAGACATGTGCACTCATCGTTCGGAGACTACAGGGAGGGTTTAACCATTGTTCAAGCTCTTTATATACATTGAAAAGCTTCGACAACATGTTTCTAAATCATACAGAAACATCATATATGCTGACAAATCCCAGATGCTTTCACGCCATGGAGCACGTTATCCTACTTCCGGAAGTAATGTTGCAGCCTTTGGTGAAAAGGTCGCAAACTACACGGGAAAACTCGATGCCACTGGGACTCTATCGTTTTTGAATGACTGGAAGTACGAATTAGGTTATGAGATTCTTGTCCCTCGTGGAAGACAAGAACTGTACGACAGTGGTATTTTGCACTATTATAAATATGCTCAATTATATAACCCTCACAGCAAAATTATCGCTCGAACTACCACTCAAGATCGAATGCTCAAGGTTTGTTGTCACTTCCACAAGGTCTAATATGACACTAATTGATGGTAGAGTGCTGAATACTTCATGGCTGGATTCTTTGGTCTCGAATGGACAAATAACGTCACTATTGAAGTCATTATTGAATCGGCTGGCTACAATAACAGCTTGGCAGGTTACGATAATTGTCCCAACGCAAACAATTATAGAAGTGCTGGAGGAAATAATGCTACAAACCAATGGGTAGCTACATATCTACAGAATGCCACCGCTCGTTTCCAGTCCATGGTCTCGCCGGAGTTCAATTGGACTGTCGTAGATACCTACGCAGCACAAACTATGTGCCCATATGAGACTGTGAGTATATGTGTCTATTTATATCTAATCCTAACGGTCTAACATGATGTAGGTGGCATATGGCTACAGTGCCTTCTGCAATCTATTCACCTATGAAGAATGGGTCGGCTTCGAATACGCAATTGACCTTTACTTTGCGGGTGGAAGTTCTTTCGCTTCTCCTACTGGTCGCGCTGTTGGAATCGGCTACGTCCAAGAAGTAGTCGCCCGTCTTCAAAACCATACCTTGGGTTACTCTGGCTCCCAAATCAACACTACCTTGGACAACAACACCGCCACCTTTCCCCTGAACCAATCCATCTACTTTGATTTCTCCCACGACACAAACATTATGTCTATTCTCACGGCTTTCGGCTTCACACAATTTGCCGAAGCCCTACCAGCTACCCATCATCCTGGCCCGCACAATCTGACCGTTTCCCACATGGAACCGTTTGGCGCAAGATTAGATATAGAGATTATCAAGACACCAAAACCTTTAGCAGCAGATAGGACGTACCTAGATGGAAAGGAAACTACGTATGTACACTTTATCCTCAATCAGCGAACGCTACCTTTAGGGCTCAGTTTCCCAGAGTGTGGAGCTGATAGATTGGATGGATGGTGCGAGTTAGATACGTTTTTGGACGTGCAGAGTAAATCGACAAAGGATGCTCAGTATGAGTATGCTTGCTTCGGTGATTATCCTGCGGAGCCATATGGAACTGTAACGAATGGTGTGCCAAATTCTTAGGAGTGGAAGTCTTTTAAATTCCGTGTCTTTCATGTGTTACGGGGCATTGGCCAATTCTGCGATTGGTCAACGAACTGGATTTCTGTATAAATTAGGGTATAGCTAAACAGGAAGAGAGTGAGGGTATTCGTAAATGAACTAGATTCACATTGAGATTAAATTTCTGAATGTTCTGAATGTTCTGAATAGACTGAGTAATTGATTAACAGGCTAGTATATTATTAATACTAATGATTCTAATAATTCTAATATCAATACTGATACTGATGCTGACTAACACACGTACCTACCGAAGATAATAAACATATGATTGCTCAAAGTTGGCTTTTAGTGTAAATGTCTTCGTTTCTTATTAAAATAGTATATATACATCAAATACTCGATAGCAATCTCTCGATACTCCAATCATAGATCCCCAGATACCATGAAGTCGGCTTGCACTACGCAAGATACTTGTTAAACCACTCTATGCCCTGCTCCTCACTATCATCCATAGCCTTCTTATCCTTCTCCGAACCCCAATCACTCCTCAACGCAAACCCATGAATCTGCCCCTCGTAAATCCTCAACTCATGCGGCAACTCCGTCTTCTTCGCCATCAGATCCTGTATCTGCCCCACAGTCCCCCGATCCAACAAACTATCCTGATCCCCCACCGCCAAACTCAACGGTTTCGTCACGCTCTCGAAATCCGCCGGCACAGAAACTAACGACGGGTGACACGCCACCGCCGCATCAACTTCTCCATGCGCAGCTAATATCGCATAGCGACCTCCCCAGCAAAATCCCAGCGCGCCTACCTTTCCGGTACCGGGAATCCCGCGAATGTGTGCGATGAAGGAGGAAATGAGTGGTCTAGTGATTCCCTCGCGATGTCTGACGAGCCAAGGCGGCAGCGTGGTGGCCACCACGCCAGTGGCTTTGGTTTTCTCCAAAAGCGATTGCTGCTCCCGGACTTGGAGAGGCGGCTCGACGCTCTGTAGAAAGGAAAGCGGAATGCTGTTTCCTTGGTGGATGTCGGGGATGTAGACGTAGAAACCGGCTTTGGCATAGTTGTCGGCTAGGAGACGGACGTTTTTGAATTCGTAGCCGAAGACTGGTGAAGGGGTTAGTGGGGGTGGGAATGAAAATGGGGGTGTCCGTGGATGCACGTACTGTCGACGAGAAATATGATTGTCTTGGCTTTCGAGCCGTCTTGGGGCTCCGCAATATAGGTGGAGAGATCATTGATTACTTCGACCCTTCCTGTGGGTGTACCTTCGTGCACTTTGCCCGACAAACAGCAGGAGGACATTCCGATATTGGTAGACATGATTTTCAAATTGCTGATATATACAAAGCGTGCGAAAAGGAAATTAAAAGATTAAGGTGGTAAGAGAAGACGTGAGCAACGAAAATACCTGTATTGCGTGAAGGACTTCATCAAGCTATAGATGTAGGCGCCTTCATTAAGGTTCCAAGTATGACGTCTGCCGCTAACTTGTTAGCTAGAATCTAGACAAGCCATTTTGTCCACTCTAATACTAGTGCTCGGTATAATAGTGTATCCGGGCCGCTAGTAGACACACTAGATACTCGGCCGTCTAATAAAGATGCAGATCAGTGCAAAATGTCGTGGCGTTACTTTTGGTAAATTCCACGATTATTGTCTGCAGAGACATGGCTTATATTGTTTTCCAAGCAAGCTGCATGGCTATATAGACAACGGAATTGGGATCCACGATGACACTGCAATTCATGAATATCTACAAGTATCTAGTTTGTATGTTATTCGAAAATAATAATTGCTTATAGACTCCTATATGACAGAGTAATTTGTATATATGCTTCACCTAGGCACACAAGTGCGTGAAACTCCATGTAAATGCGTGTAACTTCTCGGTCAGACCCAGAACGCCCCCCCTGTTTTCCGTTTCTGGCATCACTTAGATAGATCAAAGTGTCGCAATGCTCCCCAGATTCATTTATAACCCAAATATATGCTTGGTTATGTGCGCCAAACTAATCTCAAGCACTGATGGCCATCTCTGGCTTGAATTCAGTAAGGGGTGCGTTTTCCGCTTCTCCTAAAGATGAAGGATCGGCTGGATCCTCAAGACTTCGACTCTTCTTTTGCTCTCCCCCATCAACCTCAGTATTCTTTCTCTTTTTCTTTGCTGCTTTTG
Source organism: Botrytis hyacinthi (assembly GCA_004786245.1). Classification (NCBI taxonomy): domain Eukaryota; kingdom Fungi; phylum Ascomycota; class Leotiomycetes; order Helotiales; family Sclerotiniaceae; genus Botrytis; species Botrytis hyacinthi. Next base: position 75,469 of record PQXK01000176.1, on the reverse strand, counting down.
CCTCCGCCTTTGCTTGCGCTTGTTTTAATTTATGCTCCTCGACCTGCTTATCAGAAATCCCAATCTTCTCGTCCACATCGATTGCCTGCTCGAGCAAAGCTTTATGATTTAAATGCTCGCATAGTTGTTGGTAATTCTTAGACTGCTGAACAGCTCTATAGACTGGTTCTTTTCCTGGTATCAGGTGGTTCAAAAGATATTTCGTATTTCCGAATCTGTTCTCTGTATCCAGGCAAAATTTCATGTATTGGTGGACCACCTCCTCCCAGGGCGCTAGGCCACCGTCGGCTTCACTTCTGAAACAACTTGAGTTTGCTTCGGCAGCCACAGCAATCATTCCGCCATTTGTACCGTACTCTTCGGCCAATTTCAATGCTTGATCTCTATTTTCCACATCTCCATTCATCAAACAGGCAACGCCACTATCCCGACAGATATCTGCAATCATTTTTAGTTGCTCTCGAATCGCTCTTTCTCTCGGGCGCATTGGTGTAGTTCGGCAATGAATAGTGAGTCCTGTAATTCCTGTAGTGCAAAGCTTACGTACCAGAGCCTCAGTTTTCTCGGGGGTTTCTAGTAATCGAATTTTCACACTGATTCCAATTTCGAATTCCGGCACGATTTCCTTGACTAAAGCTTCGAGAATAGCGCATAATTTATCTGGGGTCTGCAAGAGAGCTGCCCCCATACCGCCACTTGTACTGAAGGGTTTCGGACATCCTGCATTTACATCTATGCCTGCCACGTCTGCAGCCACTATACGTGCACATTGTACTGCTCGTTCAGGGTCGGATGTGCCGATTTGAAATATGAGTTTTTTGCCTTCAAGTTCTTGATGTAGGCGAAAGATGAGACTTTCGTTTAGATTTGCATTCTTCTCCTTGTGGCCTTGGGATGGGATTCGGGTAAAATCGATTGTATTAAGACTGGTGTTAACCTTGCGCGTCGTCCCAATCATGGATCGATCGACCGTTTCAGGGCCTATAATTTTGTCAGTTTACGTGGCCATCTAGCACGAGCGTAGAATCTCATACCCCAGACTAAATCTGCTCCATAGTGGAGAGCAAGTAATCGTGAAGGGAGTTCACCGGACCTAACCATAGGAGCACTATTCCGTAGTGTTAATTCAATTCGCAACTGCCATTTGCGACACATTTGACTCACAGTACAACCTTGCCTCTATAGTCTACTCCCTTCCTAGGAATAGGAACTTTCTTGGGAATTGATGTCATGACAAAAGATGCGAGACGTTGCATAACATTGTATTTCTGAATATATATTGTCTTGAACTAGATAATGGAAAAGAAAAGTAATGCCGTCACAAACTAGAAAATAATTTCACTATCTACAGACACGTGATTTAGATAAGAAAATGGTGGATTAGGTGGAGATAGCGCTAGTACATGGGGCGAGGGCATCCTAACCCATATGAGCCACACATACCACGGAGCACTCTTCACTTCACTCGCTATACAAGTTGTCGGCTCCCTTATATTGAAGTGACGATATGATATTATTCGCTAAATGCTAGTCCTCATCCCATCATAAACACTAATTGCCATATTACAATCTTGAAACAGGCTACTTGATTGTAGAAAATTCATATGATATCCGAAATCCATTCGCTAGGTTAACGCCTTTCCGTCACATCAAGCTCAAAATTTGTCTCCCATTCCATCCCTGTGTCGTCTCCCAAAGAAATTCATGGTATCGTTTCTCGTTACTAATCGCAAGACGCGTTGTAAAGGTGCTTTGAACTGATATCCTGTTAGAATGTCTCTTCTTGATAATAGTGGAGATATAATAAAACTCACTGCTGTTCAACGAAAGCAATTGAGTCCGCAAAGACGCATACGCCAGACAGGTTTTCTGACGCCATGCCTATCTGCAGTAATGTTTGCACCGAATCTTCTGCCTCCAACTCCTTTAGACCAGAACAAAGGCATAGTTGCGAGTTGTTTGGTATGAGTATGTGACTCGGTTTGTTGTGTGAGCGGTGGCTGGTAAATAAGATGGAGATATTGCTTGTGTTTGTATTTGTGGAATGTTGTGGTTGAGATTTGATATCGGGGTATTGTTCATGATAAATATATCCAGATTATTCACGCGATGTGGCTGGCAGTAGATGATGCCGATGACCTCTTTGGTTCCTCAAAACCTGTTTGCTGGCTTGGCACAAGAGATGAACGGGGCTTTGCAATTCTCAGCCGCTTTGAACTCCAGAAAATAACAAACGAACTTTGGGCCATTGTTTCATTATCTTCATACCAAGCTATTTGACTGAGTAAACTATGATTTCCCTGTTTTTAATCCTGAGCTAAGATATGCAACAGATGGGATGTTTTGACACTTGCTTGAAAGCAATTGAACCCTTTATGAATACGCTAGCTATTATTTTCTGAATGACTTAATTCTACCTACCTACCAGACCAAGAAAAGTTAATGGAAATGAGCCTCAAATTCTCATTGTCACTAACTTGGACACTCGATAGCCTTATAGTTTCGTTGTCAATCCTTAATGCCAATTTCTTGGTGAGATACTCTGCATTAAGTGACTCGAAAAAAGCATCATGGACATCTAAATATATCTTAAACATTGAAATAAGCGATGATATCAACTTCAGATATCAACTTCAAATACCTAGGTAAGTAGGTGGCTGTCATGGAAAGTTGAAAATAAGGTTTGCCATTAGGATACTTTATATTGAACAGCCGAAAACCCCCTTTTGATAGGTATTACATATATGGGCATTTGAAATCTCCACCTTATTAATGGAATTTCCGATTCAATCATCTTCGGATATCGGTGTAGAGTATGACTGCATGACGATCGCCCCTGAGCATCATGTACCGCCGTCCGCGTGGGCGCATAGCGAGCCCTACCAAAACTGGACCCCCCAACTTTCGATGGTCTAATAGTCGGCTCCCTTATTCGGGAAACGTACTTGTTACTTTAACATTTTTTGATGTGATTTTCATCAAAATAAGAATGTATTGTTACCAAATCCTTATGTGATGTATATAAGTATTGGTTTGGAAGCCAATATAACATACTTCATAGCTATTGTTGGACTTGAATCAAATGAGACAATCCAGGGATAGTAATGAGATAATTTTTGTAGTCCAAAGATTGATCGAGGTAGCTTAGGGGACAAATGCTTCCCCGAGACAAGTGCTTTCCCCAACTAGGAACTACTCGGCCGCTAAACAGAGTCGGCTAGAACTATTACAACTTAAAGCCGTGATGCTCAATCTTCTACGCATATCACTCACTAAACCATCACGAGTTGTAGTACAACAGTTGATAGTGTTTGATAATATCTACTTGATGATTTCTTTACTTCTTCTTGCCAAATATTATTAATTTATCTTCTGTGTAACTTGAAATCAACTAAAAACAACAATACTCAAACGTCAAAATGGTATTTCTAGCTGAGAAGACGGTGGATATACCTACAAAAGATCTCTTGTCATGGACATTTGATAATGTTCCCTATGATCAAGATGCTGTGGTAATATGACCTCCTGTAAATTGGTTGAGATTGTCATATACTGATATATTTGTAGATATATATCGATGCGGCAGATCCCTCTCGATCCATATCTGCAAGCCAAGCCCGAATCATCATCCGTCAATTAGTCGCAGGATTTCATGCTGCTGGCTTGAAAAAGGGTGACTGTGTGTGCTTACATTCGTTTAACGACGTGAGAAGTTTGAGTCCCTCTAGTTTGGAAAGTCTCTAACTGTGCAAACGCAGATCTATTATTCCATGATCTTTCTAGGTACCCCGATCTTGTGTCAAGCCATTGCTTTTACTATAACTCACATCATATAAATGCAGGTATTATAGCAGCGGGTGGAGTATTCACGGGCACAAATCCGTCATATACTTCTCACGAATTAACTCATCATATCAAGACTTCGCGAGCAAAGTTTCTTATCGCAGAGCCTGAGATTCTTACGAATGTTCTAACCGCTGCCAAAGAATGTAATATTCAGCCTTCAAATATTTGGATCTTTGATGTCCTTGGACAGACGATTCCTGATTCTTTCAAATCTTTTAGAGATTTGATGAAGCATGGCGAAGAAGACTGGGTAAGATTTGACAATGAAGAGACAAGTAGGAAGACAACCGCTGCTAGGCTATTTAGTAGTGGAACTACAGGGCCACCGAAGGCAGCGGCGTTGTCCCATTTCAATTTAGTTGCGCAGCAGTACGTAAACGGTTCACAAGTCTTTCAGTGTTTGACACCTACTTCTGTCCCCAGATTATAAGCCTCAGTCATGAAATCCGTTGTTTCTATTCCTGATGTAACCTTTGTTGCTCACTTTCGTGCAAAACCTGCCATTGATAGGCAATACTAATTTCCTGGTCTTTAACAGTGTTCTTGCTTATGAACAAGCACCGAGGTCGTATATTGTATGCGCTCCTAGCTCCATTCATCACAAGTTTTAGATACTAACAAAATCATTTCAGATTCATCGAATACTAGCACTACCGATGTTTCATGTAGCTTGTATCCCTGGTGTGTAGCCCATTGTTGAATCCTTGACAGAGAATCGCTAAAACAAAAAGCAGTTGCTCATACAACCGCCCTGAAAGCTGGACATGTTTCTGTCGTAATGCGTCGCTTCGAACTTATCCCCTATCTCAATAATGCAGAGAAATACCAGATAAATGAAATAATGGTAGTCCCACCCATTGCAATTGCAATCATCATGTCTGGTGTCGCGGGAGATAAATTAAGATCCATTAAACACGCGGGGGTCGGGGCAGCACCTATGGGGAAAGAGTCCCAAGAGAAATTGAAACAGTTATGTGCTCCGGGAGCAACACTTACTCAGGCTTTTGGAATGACAGAGACAACTTGTATCTGTGCGCAGTTCTGGTTCTGGGAGGACGACACAACCGGTAGTGTAGGGAGAATGCTGCCAAATATTGATGCGAAGTATGCTCTTCTGCCCCATTCCTACTTCAATATCAAATGCTGATATAGAATCATCGACTAGAATTATCGACGATGATGGCAATGACATAACAGATTATGACGTCCGCGGTGAGCTTTGTGTACGCGGTCCGACTATCATCGCTGGTTACTGTAAGTCTCCGTTTTCCTTGTCAGAATGTTCGAAAGTTAGACTTACCAGATCAAACATAACCTCCCAAGATCCGAAAATTTGTAGACTCTTATCATTATTTGGCTTGATGAAATTATTATTGTTCTTGATAAGATCAATCTTCCAAGCAATTTCAATACATCCCCCTTTTATTGTTCAATTGGAATTCGGGCTATTGGAGGCTTTCTCGACCAAATGAATGTATAAAAATTAATCGTTTCGCAGTTGAAAATGAAACCGCGAACCATTTGTCGTTTGACTCCGACAACTTCTTCAAAACCGGCGACATAGTATACTGCGACTCAAAAACCAAAACATGGTACATAGTAGACCGCAAAAAGGAGCTAATAAAAGTAAGAGGCTTCCAAGTTGCACCGCCGGAGATCGAGTCCGTGCTTCTCTCGCATCCATTGATAGTAGACGCAGCTGTCATTGGCGTCAAGGGGTCGGATGCAGATGGAGAAATGCCCAGAGCTTATGTGGTGAAGAGACCTGGCGAGGAAAGTAAGGATTTGAAGGAGAAAGAAGTGAAAGAATGGTGTGGAGAGATATTAGCGAGATATAAGGAATTGACTGGGGGCGTTAATTTTGTAGAGGCTATTCCGAAGAATGCGAGTGGGAAGATCTTGAAGAGGATGTTGAGGGAGCAAGCAGATAAAGAGGGTAAGGCGGCTAGACTTTAATGCTAAATTGCTATAAGGTGATGAATTGTGCGATGGTAGGACAATAAGCGATTTAATGGCAGTTCTCACGAGGGAAAGACAGGATACTCGATGAAATTTCAATATCTAAAACAATATGGGTTCTCCGTTTATTAATTCTGTCCCAAGAAACTTCACATAAACGCCAACTTTTTGTGCATTTACAAGACTAGAGGTTTAAAAAACTAATAGTGATATCTTCATAGCTTCAAAAGTATTATGTTATCACCCAGTGTTGCGTTTTCTGTAAATGACTTCGTTCCTTCATAAGAGCTATATATAATACATGAAGGCATCCTCAAATCCCCTTCACTTACTCCTCTTCCATCAAAGCGTCATTCCAATTAGCTTGATCTTCCGAGGCTCTTCCTCCAATGCGCCTTTCTTTAGTGTGATTCTGGAATTCGGTTCGTCTGCTTTGCCCAAGCGTAGAATTCTTTCCAAAACCGGCCTCCTTGCTTGAATTTTCACTGTGAGTCTTATTATTGAAGTCCTCCATATCTCGATCATCAACCTTTGCGGAAGAATATGATCTGTCCTTTTGGAATCCAGTCTGCGATTTGACCTCATCGAGCCCCTCGTTCTCAGCAAGTTTGCGATCTGTTGAGTCCATATCCATGGCGCGCTTTCCGTCACATAACCCTCTTCTGTTTATACCTGTCTGTCTATTCGAAAAATCGAGCACCTCCTTATGCACGTCTCCATCGTCGTTCTCACCCCCAGTACCATGAATGAGCCTGAGCATTTCTTCAGTCATTTTGCGTAGTTTCTCCTCATCAGTTCGCGGGTAGCGGTCAGAGAATGATGGTTTTCCGCTCCAGTCGAGTTCCGTGGAGGTGTCTTCTGAAATTGTGCATGTGGTTTTCTGCGATGCCAGTGCCAATCTTTCCATCAGCGCAGCTCCTGTATGTGATGGCACATGCTCATTCACCAGAACTTCACCAGCACCTACGTGTGTTAGTATGTAAGCATAGTAATAATGACGATACGTACATGGATCGTCAGTGACACTTTCACCGTCTGACCATATTTTCCCATCGCAATCGATCTCCGGTGTAGCAGGTAGAATGTCGATCAGCTTTTGCATCAAATGTGTCAATTTTTCTTTGAAATCTCCCGACTGCTGTTGGGCTTCAGGAAGTTCGAGAAGCTCTATGATTTTCTTCGCCAGCTTCCATTCCTCTGCAGGGTGTTCTATGGTGTTTGGGTCTTCTGGTGGATCGCGTCCAAGATATCCGTCAATCGTTTCGATCATCGCAACCGTTTCATTCTTTGTTCTCTTTCTGCAAGACTTGATGCCCTTAGCTGGTAAATTTCCTATCCTGATTGCCTCCGTTTCTCTTGTGATGGATTGTATAGCGTTTGACAATGTCTCCTTCTCCTCCTCAAACATCCCCCCATAGGCTTGTACATCTCTTTCCATATTGTACTGGGAACGCGTCTTGAGTGTTAACTTGAGGATTTCGAAAAGGGTTGTAAAGTAAAAGAAACAAGTCGAAGAGAAACTGTAAGTGTCACAAAGTGAATCTTGTGATATGGAGTTGTTTTCAAACGAATATTTTCTCACTTTCAAAGGTAAAATCTTCTTCTTCCGTTTCACTGCGGGCTGAAGATGGGAAACTTCTACTCAACAACAATTCAATGTTTGAAATCCCAAACCTATCACACACCCACCTCTTTTGTTAAGCACGACACTGCAAATACTCCGCGATCTAGCTCTCATCAAATAATTTGCCATGGCATCTTCTTCAGCGGCAGGAGCGCCGAATGTAAGCAACCTCCAGCAATTAAAAGAATACCCTATCACTCTCTGGGTACGGGTTGAAGCACGGACTTGAGAAAAGAAAGGAATACCAGTACATCCAGACACATCCTGTCTCATCCGTTGCAGTCGAGAAAGCACAGAAGGGATTGATTGGTTCCGAAACTGAATTGAAATCGAGCCCCTCGATTCCGTCCCTATCATCGAATCAGAGAGAACAAGAGCTTCCGTCAGATGATAGGACAATCTGCGCCTTGGTCGTAGGCTTGTATTTTTCAAACACAGGCGCATTTGATATCACCAAGGCCCCGATAATCGAGACCGACAAAGGAACCCACAAGGGGATGCCAGTAGGCAAAGAGGTACCAATCAGTCCGGAGGAATTTAATCATAGTCCTGTATTCACGGTTGTAGCGAATATTGTCGAGGAGACGTCAGAAGAAGGCGCAAAGCTTTACGTTTTAGCAGGAGAGAAAGATGGACTGTCTGCACCGTGCAGGGTAGCTCAGAATAAAGTCTTCTTCTTCGACGAATTCCGGGATGATAGTCCTTCTCGAGCCAGAAGGGAAGTCAGCTGGATGGCAAATGTTAAAAAACACTCAGCTGTGGAAGGAAGAGCAAGGGATACAAGAAAGTTGACAAGCGGAATGAAAGGAGGTCTGAGAAACAGCCTTGTAAAGCACTTATTCTTGCTTGCAACGTTAAAGGGACCACCACCGGAAGATCTCTTGAGATCGGTTTCTAATACTTCACGCTCAGCATATACGGATATGTATCAGAGAGACATGCCATCGGGTGAAACAATAGATGCCTTTGTCGAAAAGGATTCAGCTTGGGACCATACTTGCACCTCCAGCTTCATATCTGCCATCAAACGAGTGTGGCCTTCTATACAACTGACCGAAGAGATTGCCGATGCTTTGCGGGCAGAACTGCGAGAAGCCGAACTGTTGGTTGACTACCGTCACTTGAAGGGGTTCCTAATCGAAGGGAGTTTCATCATTGAAAATGAGATTCAAGCACCAGGTGTTGCGCGAACAACGACAAATAAAGAGGTGGCAATCGCCGCATTGAGTGTAGCGCAGCGTCACAAGCAAGCAGACACTACACCGAGGCCCTCGATCCACGCGGTCCAGGACAAGGAATATTGGGTGCGGATGTTGAAAGAGCGGCTTAAAAACCTTGTGCAAGGCACAGCTGACTGGAACAAGGCTGCAATTGACAACCTTGGTGAAAATGTCATGAAGGTGGATTCTTGGACGGCTGTTTTCAAAGGTTACAGTAGTGCTAGGGATAGAGACGCACAAAAGATGTTAAGTGCATCTCTGGCCAGGCCTATGTTTTCACAGGTCACTATCAAGCATGATGGCACGATCAAGATATTGGAGGAAATGATACGGCTGACGGAAATGTGGTTGAATCACGCATCTCAGTAGGTCGTGCGATAGTAGGACAATCCGGGACTGACTGGCTGTTTGTACCTTAAGCATTAGCCTAGGCAATGAATGTTCGACGTTTGATGCAATATTGATTATTGAAAGCAATCTGAATGGTAATGCTAGATGGCATAAGTTGATGCTTGAAAGTGACTTGTAAACTTTAAGGGTATAGATGAAATATGATCGCCAAATAGGTTGGCTAGACGCTTGTTAGGTAGGGGTAGTCTAGTCAAAAAAGAAAAAAGACGATGATTAACACACTAAAACCGCGCAAATCGAGTTAAATAGTCTTAACATTTAACTTGTCGTACTAATAATGGACCCATGATCCGAGTGATCATTCACCGGTTTCCCCCATTCCACTGTTCCATCCCTTCGTACTAACAGCAGCATCGCATCAGAATTACTTGGAAAAGAGCAAGTGTTACTTTTGATGGGATTTTATTTGGTACGAGCATTTGCTAGTGATAATTTAGCTCTTGTTCACCTTGAACAAGAGAGCCCTTCAGATTCTAACGCCTCTATATATGAACGCCGCCCTTGCAACATTCGCACCTAACAACACTTGTATAACAATATTGACTCCAGGCACCGCGTGGCAAATCTCGTTGTGTCAAAAGAATGGAGCAAAGTTCTTGGGCTTCATTCATTCTGGTATCATAACCCCTGAGTTCTCATATGTCTTGCCACAACTCCTCTCGGGGATCTCTCGTGCTACCCTTAGCTTATCTCCAATATTCATCTCGAAAAGAATCTTCCAATAGTAGCGCTTGCGATATTTCCCGCAATTCCTGAGGAATACATAGCACTGCCCGCCAAATTCGATGCTTGTCCAAACTTGTCACATCTCGAGAACGCCAAAGTATTTGTGACTGTCAAACTCAATGCAATCACTACACAACCATACTCGTTAGCGACTCCCTCGGTGCATCATCTTGTTTCCATCCTCATTCCGTACTCATGGCCGCCTGGAATCCGAAACATAAGGCAAAACTTACCGATCAAGGTCAACCAAATAAACTCAAACCTAAAAATAGCCACAAAGGCCAATCCGACCCATAACAATGGCTGCGAATAAAGTGCAAGCCAGAAGAATCTGCTATCCGTAGGGTTTATGATTTTCGTATTTGGATCCGAGGACTCAAAGACCCAATGCGAATCACCAGATGCAGGGTCTACTTCATTCCACCAACGCAATCCAACGAGGCGACGACCGGCGATATTCTTTAGGTAGTAAAAATCGGCAGCGAGGAGCAGGATGGTTATTATGAAGATCATGACACTATTTGAATTAGAGGGTCAATTGACGAATCTAGGAACGGAAGGCATACAAGTTTTTAATGAAGAGCATTCCGAAGAGATATACTAAAAGACTTGCTATTTGAGGAGTTAGTAATGTATTCATAATGGCAGATCCAACAATCCATCCAGTTTAACTACTACTCTCGAAGCTCAAATCAAACAATGCGCAAACCTACAAATGCGAAATCCTAGGAAACACAACAAAGTAATAGGATGTGAGCTGAGACGCCAACTCAACGACCCAGCAGATTCATTCTGTTCCATGATGAAAGAGGTATTTTTTGTCAAAGGAGCGTAGAAGTTGAATTTGTTAAAGTGTTAATCATGAACACTTGCATCTGCATGCTCAGATAGATACTCGTAATCGTCGTAAGGCCAGAGTAGCTAGGAGCTTAAGGTTTGACCCCAATTATGGCGCTAGTTAGACGGTGAACAATGGCAGTATATTTCTGGTTGACCTCATCTCTCTTCAATCACCAACAACACCTGCAGTTGATGTACATTCAAAGACACTACACTCACACTCACTTTACATAACAATACGTTCCAAGATTGTCATGAATACATATGGAATGGCTACAACATCTCATAAGTTAAAGTAAGATCACATGTCAACCTTATTACATCCGGCGATCCTCTGCGTCAGATGCGTCTCAACCTGGGTGTCAAGATGTTCTATGAACAAGAGAACATACTTCTAATACGATTGGATGCGTCCCAGTTCTGCGCATAAACACTGCAAAACATTCATCGTTCACTTGCTACACTTTTCCTTGTCACTTCACTGATATCACAGTATATTCATCACATTGGTTCATTGTTATATATGGTTCAAAAAAATCTCGATTTAAAATGACAAACTTGAAGTAAAGTACTGACTAATTGTACAAAAAGACGCAGTCTTTAGATTCTATTCTAACTTGATCCCTTCCCTCAAATCCCTCTTTTCCCCGCTCAAAGTCTCCAACTTCTTCCTCTGATCTTTCTGATGGGATTGGCAGTAGAAGTGGAGTTGAGAGTAGTTCCACAAGATCCGAAGCCGGGTTGACAACCGGTGCCACACCAAGCATCACCAATTCCACAGAATCCGTCCTTGGAGCAACATGGACCAAAGCCGGAGCCGGTACATGTTTTTCCTGCAGAGCAGAGACCGTCGACCGAGGCCTGAAGGGCTCCGGAGCTGGTTCCTGAGGATGAGGGGGAGGTGGCGCTTGATATTGGTGAAGCTGGTGCGGATGTTGCGATGATGGTGGCCGAGCTGAGCGTAGATGAGGCTGCAATAGTTGGAAGGATTACGATGGAAACTGGAGTTGTGCTTGAGGAAGCAATGGGTACTGGAGCAGATGGCGCACCAACTGCTGGGGCAGATGATATGGGAGCTGCTGGAGCACTGGAGCTTTCACCACCTGTACTTCCTGAAGCAGAGCCCGATGCATCAGAACCAGACGAGGCAACACCATTGACAGGACCACAAGTTCCGGTGAAGGTACCTGAGTCTGAAGTCTTGCGTGTAACATCTGCATCTGGGCCTGGATTTGGGTAATTGACGGCCTTACCTTCTACAGATGTGCATCCGTTGCCAAGGTTGACGAGGAAGAGATCGGGGCGGGCAGAAAAGGCGACAGCCGGAGCAGCGCGAGCTTTTGTGCCTTCGATGGTGACGGCAGCGCAGGACATGTAGAACTCGCGGTTACCGATCTGATTTTGCCAAGTCCAAGCGAACATTGCTTCTCCGGCTGGGGCGTCGGCCGGAACAGTGAAGTCAGCGCTTGAGCTTAGTGCGGTAGGACAGCTTCCGATGTAAGAATGGATGACCTTGAATGTCTTTCCGGAATCGTAGGAGAGTGCGACTTGGCAAGATCCTCCACCGTGAATGGCGCCGCTTCCGACGGTCCAGTTTGCGGTTTGACCTGCGGACCAAGTGACGACAGATTTTCCTCCAGCTGTACCCATGTCGTTGTACTTGCAAGGGAAGTTTGCACCAGAGGCTGCGAGTGGAGCTGTGATGCTGTAGTCGATTTGAGATTGGACGGCGTTGGGGTTGAGTGCAGAACGGAAGGGAAGGGGCCAAGTCATTGACATGTGTGCGTTAATGACGGAAGCGCATAGGACCGCTCCGAGAGCGAGGCTGTTGGTGAATTGCATCTTGATAGTGATGAAATTAAGTTCTTGTTGTTTGTTTGTGTAGTGTGGCTTGTTTGCGAAGTTGATGATCAGACCTGCTGAACTGCTGTATTATTGTGTATAGAATAGGTATGTGCGGTAGAGAATGTGATGGTCGAGCTGTTTATGGAGGACTTGAATTCGAGGAATCTCGAGTCAATAAATACTGCAGAAAAATGACTGTACGAAAATAGAAGAAACAATGTGATTCGAAGCTCGCTTTGTTAACAATAAAGGAATGATTCGGCGAGTGTTCCAGCACAATGAATTGATAGCTTGAAGAAACTTAAGGAAAGTGTATTGTTCTTTATCTGAATAGAAAACTCTTTATTCACTCTCACAAAAAGCCAGAGTCCCGACTATTTAAATAGACGAATCTTTGTCCGTCCATACAAAGAAACCATAGAACAATCCAGATGATCAAAGACATCCTACGAATAACCTCTTCATCTCCGAAGGTAAAATTAAGAACGACAGGAGAGTTTCAAAGACTCCTGCTCTACACAACCGATAGAGTAGACCAGACCCGTTCTCCCCTGTTGAAGAAAGCATCTAGTGAGACTTTCGAGCAGAAACCAGGTAATCCGATCCAATAACACGATCCTTCCACACACTTGTGAACGACAATGCGCTCGCTCTACAGACTTCCACACGCGAAAAATGGTACTAGAAGAACCCTTCCCCTTTCTCGGCAAAAACTGCACAAACTGCAAAGAATTCCCATGTACCCCAACTCCTCCCGTCCCGTCCTGTCCATCTCGCACCCGTCGAACAAAATAACCCAGCAGCTAGCTCCAAAGTTACAAAAACCTGACCATAGAACTCCTAGATCGATCCCCCGCTCCGAAACAAAGCAATTCTTGCACCTGTTCATTTCCACCTTGTGGTGAGGAAATACTCAGGAGAAGTATCAAGAAAGGATGTGAGTGGTTGTTGGAGAATCACAAGGCGATATCCCTCAACCAATCAACGTACTTGAAACATAAATTTTTGAAACCCCCGAATTCGAAACTTGATGATTGTATCCACCAACTGCCAAAAGTAATGTCATGTCCGTTAGGTTTCTTGACTCATTTTCACCGGCGTATTCCTTAGCCTATTAGTTGACATCAGGTTGTCTTCTATGAGAGATGGGAGTTTTGCTGGTATCGGAATTTTTGAATTATTGTATGTCACTGTGCAGTATATTAGGAGAGTTTTTAAAACTTTGGATTGTAGTTTAATAATAGGGTATCGCTAATCTGTGAAGATATTTATGTACTGATTCGATTTGAAATACCAAAATAATTTGGAATAATGTTCACTAAAGTCATTGAACGAATATCAAAATGTCGAAGTCTCAGATCCGGCTCAGTCTCGACTCCTGAACGCCATTATGCTCAGCTATCTCGGTTATTATGGAATTGTATCGAAGACTGACTCATTCAAGTCGTTCGGCAACCTATAGTTCATCCTTCCTTCGCTGTGCTTCCTTCGCAGCCTCTTCTGGCTCTTCCCACATCCTCTTCTTTGGGTTTCCTGAATTTGATTCCTCAGTTTGCACTGTGTTCTCTTCCAGCGCGACTTCTGTATCATGGAGGGATTTGTGTCCAACGGAGTCTCCGATAATCTCTTCCTTGATAGGCGCCTGGTAACGCTGGCTTTCATCAATAATATGTTCGACCTCCTCCACCATCGTTGATGCCGCTCTTGCTACCGGTCGCTGATCACCGTTTTCAACGCTGATTGCTGGTGTGTTCTTGCTATTGGTAACAGCGCTCTCACTCTTGGTTGGGATAACTGAATAAGTTGCAGGCTCACTGGATATGGACATACTGCTTTCAACAGCCGAGCCACCCTTGGAGCCCATTATTCCAAATATACTAAATAGAGAGTAGAAGATTAACTTCAATGGCGCATAGACCAACCACCAAAGTGGTCCGTAAAATAACCTCCTGAAGACAAGCCATGCAATCGTACATGCAAGTACATAGAATGCCGTTTCAAGATACCACGTATCACTCTTTTGACTCCTCAGTAAAGTCCCAAGCAAATTCCGCGAACTCGATAGTAGAGAATCTAATGTAGAATATGTTTCATTCAGCTGGGCTAACGCTTCCGTTGACTGTTTTAATGTATCGTTTGCGAACTGTGATTTTTCTAACTCGCCCGCCATCATCTCATGAGTTCGTCGAAGCGCAAGAGTAACGTCGCTGGCAGCATTTACTGTCTTATCTTCCTTTGAAAGTTCCGACTTTGGTCGAGCGATAGGTCTTTCCATCGAATTAGGGGTTGACCTACCGGAAGAAAGATTTAAGCTTGGCTGAAAGAGATGTTGTCGCTCCCAAACTTGCGCAGCCTTGAGCGTCTTTCTGGCCGTCACCTCGGCCTTGCGGAATGCTGAATAGCATCTACAGAGTTCAGCGATCAGTCTGGAGCACGGGATATATAAAGGTAAACAAAATATTTGTCTTACGATTCGACTTCTTTGATGTTCTTCTCCACTGCTTCATCAAGCATCTTTCTCTGTCTTCCCAACTCACTGTTCGGCCCTCCTGTAGGCATTGACAGAACATCTTCTTGCAGTCGCTCAAAATCCTCATCTTGTTCTTTTAACACCTGTGCGATCTCCGCAGAAAGCTCCAGCAATACATTATCGTCATCGCCGTCCAGTGCTATAGAGCCAGGTTCGAACTTAATGGTTGCTAGACGTTCAATCAATTCTCTGGCTTGCCTATTTGATTCCTGTAGAGCTGCAAGGCGTTCGGAAAGCGTCTCGAAAGACATATTGAGTTGTTTGAACTTGGCAGATGTTTTGGCTTGTGAATCCTGCATCGTCATGTCATGAGAGCTGGCTGCTTGTGAGGCTCGGAATTTACCGAGAATTTTATTTTGCGCCTAGCATATTGAGCATCCAGACCACAACTGCACCCCCAGAAACTTTATAGAACACTGAAAGTCTCATGTAAGTTCACATTGATACGTTTGGTCGTTAAGTACTAATTATATACTAGGCTTCGGTAGCAAATATGATCACAAGATTCATCACCGAAGTCTCAACAGTCTTCAATCCCTTCTCTCCCAAAGCCAAAACCGCACGGTTATTTCTCTCAGTTCTCCCACCAAATGCACGACAGACCATGAAGATCGATACAAAGATACTACCCAGAGCATCTAAAGAGCGGAGTCTTGTGCGCCTTAAGTTTAGTATGTTTCTTCGGATTCAAATTTTATTCGCATTCGCAGATTCTAACCCTAATTTACAGAGGATGGAAAAGAGATGAAGTTGGACGCAGAAAAGCTCGGTATTAGAGGTGTATCTGATGAAGTGGATAGGCATTCACGAATTTTGGCAAGGCAGGAGGAATTGACCGGAAACTGATGATATAATGCTAAAATGTATATGTATTGCATGTGGGAGGCGTTTTCAAGGTCGTATGATTAACAATATCATACTTTCAACAAGCACGGAGTGTCCATATGTGAACATAATATATGTGTTCTAGGACTTTATACGTCTCTCAATCCATGTCGGCATTTCATAAGTTGGATGGCTAAGGCCTAACCAAGGATCGGATAGAAGGAATAATCTACAAGTCAGAAAGGTTGAAGATATTACGGCTTAGTAGGGAGCAATACTGGGCGACTGTAAACGCTCAGCGGTCCTACGGGTCTCCAGTTTTGGATATCAAGATTACATCAAAATTCAATGCGAAGACAAACAATATTCATTTATCAACGCAATGATACGTTCTCCAACTGCGTTAGCTCGTGTGCGGGTCTAAAAGTCCCAGTGCATTTTCGAGGAAACCCAGCAAAATCTTTCGGCGAACAAGGCATATGAGGAACCCGAGGGTTGATATTATTTCACAATTGCATGTATTGAACGGCAGAAGTAGTATGGATGTGCAAGAAATACGCTTGGAAACCTTCGTATTGTATCTACAGCCAATAGTGATGGCATATGTGTAGGGTCGTTTAACTTTTATGGTATTCTGGCGATTAAGCCTTCAAATATGTAGCCGTGATTCAAGACAGCTGAACTTAAGCGGCAGCACCAGAGATGAAGAACCACTTGTCAATGCTTGGGTCGATAGGAGCTGGGGCAAGGTTCTCGTTAGATGGGATAGGAGGAAGTTGGCTGGCTTCAACACGGCTGGTTGAGTGCTTGACAGTGACGTTGGTGCTATAAGTTTGTTAGTTGACAGTCGACACAGCGAAATGATAAAAAACTTACGTTGAAACATCACCTGGGGTGGTCTTGCCAGTGATGAGCTTCTCCCAAGCCTCAGCACACTCACGGACGATATCGGTGGCGTACCTAGAATACAGTTTAGCTTGCATGTCAAATCTAGTCGTGTGATAATCCTTACTTCTTGTTCTTGCACTCTCCAGTGAAAGCGAATTGGTTCTCTGGCTTTCCATCTGGGATTTTGTAGATTCTGAACCATTCATTTGTAGCCCTCAAGAGACCTGGAAGGTGTCTCTCAACATCCTCAACGTCATTGAGCTTAGGAGCCAATGGGTCGTTGACATCGATGACAATGACCTTCCAGTCGGTCTCCTCCTCATCGAGCAAGGCCATAACACCGAGAACCTTGACTTGCTTAACTTGACCAGGGTATCCGACCAATTCACCGATCTCGCAAACGTCCAATGGATCGTTGTCACCCTTGGCCTTGGTCTCTGGGTGGACAACGTTAGGGTCCTCCCAAGTCTAATATCCAATCAGCTCGTGTCGCAGATAATACGTATACATTCGAAGTCTTACTTGAGGGAAGGCACCGTAGTTCCAGAGATAACCCTTGTGTGGGAAGCAGTTGCGGACGAAACGAAGCTTGCCCTTCTTGACATCTTGCTTCTGTAGAAATTATTAGCATAAGAATTGAGTTTGATGGTAGGAGGGACATTCGATTGGGTTAAGCATCTAGTGAATGGCATGTTAGCTGACAGTGTACACAATGCAGTGATAAGTGAGAAAAACCTCTTCTTTGCTGATCTCCATCTTGCCGTTTGTCCATCTTGGGATCTCAACAACCATGTTCAAGATGGTTTGTTGCTCATTGGCATAAAGGGGGATATCGTGGAATGGAGAAACTGGAACTCCATCCTTTTCGATGTAGATACGGTGCTCCAAAGTGTTTGGAGCTCCGATCTTTCTGACAGTGTATTTGGAAGCCATTGTTGTATTTAATGGTGTTGTGTTGTCGGAGGATGAATTCGTTGAGAGGTGACGAGATATTTGCACCACTCTTAGCGGTATGGTGGGGTTGTTTTTGTTCGCCAGTTTGGCGTGCGCGGCGGTCACGCCTTTATAACCAGGAAAGCGCAGGGGCAGATGTTGCTTTAATTGGTGAGAAGGAGCACGGCAGGTATGCGACAGATGTGTGAGTGATCTGATTTGTTCTGCTCGAGCCTGAATGGGAATTTCTATATTGGGGTGGAATCTCCAAATTGAATTTGGAATGCCGCTAAACTTTAACTTGAACATTCAGATCAGATCTCTTGTGAATGTTCAATGTTCAATGTTCAATGTTCCAAAGAGTAATAAGTAGGTCCTTCCTTAACACTATGAATCTGCAATCTGCAATCTGCAATTAACTTCCGTACTACCTAGGTAATAAACTGCGCTATTCAGCAAATATTTTCCGTCGACCGCGGCTTCTATGATTAACCGCTACCAATCGAACGTGCCTTGCCATATTTTCCGAACTTCGGACCCTGCCGTTTCCATATGGGACTTGGCCTCATCTCTAAAGCAGCAGCAGCGGGATGTGTTGTCCCAATGTCCCAATGCTTCTTCAATCCAAACTTCAACTGCGTACAACAGCTACATTACATTACATTGGTCCACGCTTCAGGGGGAAAGTACCGGCCCAGTATTTGTACACTTCTCATATCAGATCCCCTTTTTTCTTTGTTCAGTTAATGATTTCGAACAATCAACTGAAGTCACGTCACAGCTTCTATCTATTCTACACTTTTACCTTTGGACCCGAAGCATACTGACCCCGAGTATCAGTAGTCCAAGGAAGACTCATCAAATACATGATATGGGTGCCAATTCTATGATGCATTGGCACCATGTCATTATTAGACGACAATGCCGCAAGGTCTGAAGATTCTCAAACGTAGCATTTGTGTAGCGTTCATTTCGCGTTCAAGAAGTAAGGGTTATGAACAATATGATTTCGCAACTGGTTAAAAAAAAACAATAATAATCTCTCCTCATCACAAAGTTAAACCTTCCAGAGTAATTTTTGCTATCAACTTCTCCCAAGATAAAGTACAGGATGCAAGTCCTTAAAAGATGACAATCCACAGAGTTCCTTGTTCACTGAGGTTCAACTATTTTCGCTTACCCGGTCTACACATAAAAGATGAAAGGATGGACATCCCCTCGATACCTATCTATAATAAATCAACCGCAGATAAAGTTATAAAGATTGATGGTCCTAGCTAAATTCTTGGGCCGCATTCAATTGTGGGATTATTCACACCTTTCATTCTTTGAATTGTGAGGTTCTAAATAGTTTGAACATCCTAGAAGATCGCAATATATGACAACGATTCAAGACTCTGCACCAGGGCAAAACATTTAGAAGTAAAGGAAACATTGAACTGACATCCTATCTAACAAGTTGCGAATACCGAGACGCCGAGAGATCGAGAAAGCTTAGGGAAAAGTAACCTATAAACCCTTGAAAATGCCGCAATAAAGTATATATAATCATCGTCCGTTGCTTAACAACTGTATCTATTTATACCCATCGTAATAGATAATTCAAACTCTCTCCTCTACCAACCGTCCACAATCTTAACCTTAACATATAACCCCTTCGACGGCTTCGCAGTCACTCCTCCTTTAATATCTAGATTCTTCTCATCCATCATCTTCTTATCTTTCAACTCAAATTCAAACCTTCCAATCCACGTCGCCAACAAAATTGCAAATTCCGCCTTTGCAAACTGTTGACCAATACAACTTCTTGGTCCATGCAAGAAAGTAAGAAACGCATAATTGCTCGAGCTCCCTCCACCCGTAGTATGCGATTCGCCATTGTCAGCCATCCATCGATCAGGGTCGAACTTTCGAGCAGAGGATCCCCACATCTTTTCGTCCTTGTTGATGGCCCATGGAATCAACATCACACGTGTCCCCTTTGGTATGCGATGACCAGAGATAGTCGTATCAACGGCGGCTTCACGAAGGGTTAGAGGAACAGGTGGAAAGTAGCGGAGAATTTCGTTACAGACAGCGTTCAAATATGGCATGTAATCGATATCTTGACTTGTGACACTGGCGTCTGAGTCTGGACTGGGAAGTTTTGCACGGACTTCCTCTCGGAGACGAGATTGAACTTCTGGGTAGGCGCAGAGTAGATAGATGGCCCAAGCCATTGAACTTGCAGTCGTCTCGTGGCCAGCGGCTAGGAAAGTCATGAGTTGATCGATGAGATTCTCATCGGGAAAGCCTCCACTCTCCAATGCTACACTCAGAATATCCACATCGGTCAACTCCTTCTTTTCTAGCTTCGATTTCTTCTCATGGATGAGATCTCTACAAACAGATCTGATGGTTTCTGCAGCTTCCTCGATTTCCCCATTTCTCTTGATGGGTATTCTTTTTACGAACCATCCTGGTAAGAAAAGCTGGAGAAATCCAAGAATTTGTGCAGAGCGTGTTGGTTTAAACACAGTCCTATATGTTGTGTTGAGTAGTGTGTCGGGGTCCTGAATGGCTCCGAAATCCTTGCCCAGGCCAGCTGCTCCGATTATGTCGAGTGTTATTCTACTTGCCCATTGCATGGCTTCCATTATCACTACGCCCTTCTCTGGCTGAGTGACACTTCCGTCATTTCTATCTTTTTCTTCGGCTACGTCATTGGGGATATCGCCACATTCTTTCGCCTTGACTTCTTTGGTCATGGCTTTCAACCCTTCGCAAGATTTATCCCAGAAAACGGAATATAAATTCTTAACATGTCGAAACGCAAACGCAGGCATTAGATTTTTTCTCTGTATTTTGTGTTCATCTCCCTCTGCCAAGAGAACACCAATTCCAAGGAGACGTCCAATTCCGATACGAAGAGTAGAAGGTTTAACGAAATCGTAATTTTTGATAGTAAGAACTTCACTGAGTGCTTTGGCATTTGTGACCATGACCCGCTCCGAGTTTAACATCCCTAAATATCTTATGATGCCGTCATTCGGAACATCTTGTATCCTATTGCTCAGTTAGCTATCTATAGGGATATATAGAGTATCAGATCTCACCAGTCAAGCATAGGCTGACCAGTCGGCTCTCCAGAGATCCTCTTCCATTGGCCATTCCACCAACTACCTCCTTTTGGAGAGGGTAAATGTCTCAGGGGTGAGAAATAGTAAGGATACAAGATCACTCTCCAGATCGCAAAGCCTATGAACTGTAACAAGTACAGTTGTACAAATGTTCCCAAGTAGCTCGGCTGGGTGGATAGTAATGTATCTGGCTTGTAAGAAACAAGTGCGTAAGAAAGGGTCGTAGGTAAGACCAGCAGTCTTTTAAAAGGAATTGAAGACATGGAGGCGAAAATCTATAACTATCTCAAAGGGGAGAGATATGTTGGCAGAGTACCAAGTACTTATATATAGCGGGGTCGGATCTAGAAATGTGCCGCCTCCGCAGGTCAATCTCCTTCGCAAGCTAAAGTTTCAATGGAAGTAGGAAAGTGGCTTCAGAATGAATGTACAAGTATGATAATTTGCCACGGAAGGATTTCTTGCACAGGTTATAGAGGTTAATGAAATCCAAAAGCACCTAGTACATCTGCTTCGTCGCAAGTTTCAAATGTCGTAGTAATTTCATGAACTTAGATCCGGGCACAAACAAGTTTATCCCTTGTACTTGTGAAAAGAGGCTTGAATGGCTGTATGATTGTAATTATAATTCAGAAGGAGAAAGGTGAAACCGTTTCTATATATATGTTTCCTCAAGTGCCAACTCAAAATGATAAAGAAATATAGTAATTGCAATTGTAATTGATTTCAAAGAATTCAGGACGAATCTCCAGTCCATGATACCTCAACGTATTGGATACCTCGTTCAGATAGTATTCCGACAAGGATTTTGTAGATCTTGCATTGAGGGGGTGTGAAGGGACCACCATCTATGAATTGGTCCATAAATATTATACGGAGTAGCCAATTGATAGCCAGTCTCGAGCCAGTGATTACTACTCTGTACAATACTAAAGGCTTGAATCTGGCCTGACAGCAAGAATTTGACTTTCCTACCACATGGGCGGAAACGAAATAGCTCTCCACCAAAATACAAGCCTTTTTCAAGCCTCTGTTGAGTAACATGTCGGAGAGTATTTGGTACCCGGATCCCGCTTCTTTGTTGGCCACATGAGATACAATCAGGTAACTTGTTGTCCCGAGTGAGGATTTGTGTGTAGGCAATGGAGTGGGATTGATAGAAGGTACTCCGCGTTGAGTTCGATCGTCCCAAATCAGTCAGTCGGTCATCACTTGATGAATACTTGAGCCTGCCTAGAGTGTCCGTTATTTCGAGGCCCAACTTTGGAACCAGGCATCTCCAAAAACAATACACCGTCTTAACTCCGACAAACTCGGAATCTCTCTAACGGTACCATGAATCTGACAGTTGCATGCTTCAAATGAAAACTTTTGTAGATTACATGAGATATTGTAATGCTGTAGACAATCATGTGAAATATACATATCGAAATCAATACTATAGACAGTTAGGATAGAGATAAGTAGTGATATAGACATTGACAATCTTATCAATGTGAGCGTCTCAGGCTCTCCAAGAGTGTCGCTAGCAAGATTGCAGATGTTGATATAAATATAAATATAAATATAGATACGACCAACGGTAATATTGATTTTCATTCTCATGTTATATAGTATACACTGACATTAACGCAAGAAATTTTTATTGATAGAGATATTGCAATTCATTCACATGGACGGTTAATACATTGTCAAACCTCACATTTACACCATCACATACATCGCATGTCAATCAGATAGTTGGGAATCATTAAATTTTCGTAATCATAAACATCTAGCTGTGTGTAGGCATTGAAACATCAGCAGACTTAGAAATTGCATCCTCGCTCCTCCACAAACTGGTCACTGTCTTTTGCTGCGTGTAGAATTGTAGTCCTGGCTTGCCATAAAATGTATTTGCACCACCTCCAGCAACACTCTTCTTGTTTCCGGTGAAGGAGAAGAATGGAAGAGGAACAGGGATTGGTACATTGATTCCCTGCTGTCCTGCCTCGATGTTCTTTTGGAACGCTGTTGCTGTGGCTCCAGATCGTGTGAAGATAGCTGCACCATTGCCGTACTCATTGGCGTTGATGAGATCGATGGCTTCGTCAAGAGTGTCCACATTCAAGCATACTAATACCGGGCCAAAAATTTCTTCCGTGTAGCATTTCATATGAGGTTTGACGTTGGTGATAATAGTAGGGCCAACCCAGTTTCCGTTGGGATATTTTTCAGGTTTATAACCTCTACCATCCAACAAGATTGTTGCACCTTCCTCTTCTGCGCTTGCAATCAAATCTTCGATTCTTTGCTTGCTCTGTGGAGAGATGACTGGACCAAGATCCGCCCCCTTTTCAAATCCACCGTTCACGTTTAATGATTTAGCACTTTCGGCTAGTTCAGATAACCATTCCTTGGTTTCCCCAACCATGACCAAGGTACTCAGAGCCATACATCTTTGACCAGCGGCTCCAAAAGCTGCTCCGACAATTGAATTAAGGGCATGTTGCTTGTTCGCGTCGGGCAAAACCGCACAGTGGTTCTTGGCACCCAAGTTTGCTTGCACGCGCTTGCCATTAGCAGAACCTCGGGTAAAAATGTATTCTCCAGCACGATTGCTTCCAACAAAACTGATGGCTTTGATGGCTGGTTCATCGATGATAAAGTCAACTGTTTTCGATGCACCATGGACAATATTAAGTACTCCGTCGGGGAATCCAGCCTTTTGGGCAAGTTCAGCAAGAATCATTGCCGCACCAGGATCTCGTTCGGAAGGCTTAACAATAAGACAATTTCCAGTTGCACACGCAATTGGAATAGACCATAATGGAATCATTGCAGGAAAGTCTGTTGGGCGTTAGTAGGATCTAAACCTTCAAATTGCTCTAAACTTACTGAATGGGCAAATGGCAGCTACAACTCCCAATGGCTCCCTGTAACTTCTGGTCTCCATATCTTTTGCTACCTCTATGACCTCACCCATCATTTGTTGGGGAATGGCACATGCGGTCTCGGCGACTTGCAATCCACGAAGAACGTCTCCCTTTGCATCTGCCCGCACGTCAGTCGTGAGATTAAAAGGTATATGATTGGGGACATACCAGCAAAGGTTTTACCCTGCTCCAATGTGATACTGGCAGCCAATCTATCCCAATTCTCCCGTACTAGCTGTGTGAATTTGAACATAATTTGTTGTCTTGCCATTATGCTGGTATTTTTCCACCCTGGGAATGCTTTCACCGCACTATCAACCGCAGCTTTGAGCTCAGCATCTGTGCTTTGTGGAACTCTTGTTACGAGATTGTTTGTTGCTGGGTCGTGTAAATCGATGAATTGTGTAGATTCGGATTTGAGGAATTTATTGTCGACAAAGTATGGAGTATCCTGCACATCTTGGATTTTCTCGTGAGTTGTAGGATAATTTTCGGCATTGAATGCTAATGCTGCAGCAGGTTTGAGATGTTGAGCTGTGGCATGGAGTCTGCGAGTAGCAATTTTGGAGGTCTCGGAGGAGGATGGCATATTGAATGCTACTCTGGGTCGTACTGCAGAGGAGGTATGTCGAACCGTGGCAGTTGAAATACCTTTGGTTAAAGTTCGACGCATTTTTGCTCACAAAGTCTGTTTGAAATAATATTTGAAGAGAACTCAATTGTATCCCTTCAAAGTATCGTGAATCGTCACATCAAGAACCAGCGCAGCTACTTGTAGTATTCGGGTGAGTGGGTTGTAAACTGGGGTTCCGAGCTCTTAGTAGCGGCTTAAGATAGCCGGATGCGGAGAAATTGGTTAGACTTTCCTATCTTGGCTCGCCGTGATCAAATCCAAGGTGTATCAAAATATTTTGTACGTAATTCTCAAAGATTCGAGGGGAATAATGATTGATGTCCACGGACGTGAGAGATATGAGAGATATGAGACACCGGAATGTTAATAGGTAGTTATATATCATTATCTAAGTTCTTTGTTGAGAACGGATATCGAAGATTACCATTACTGACTTGATAAGGAGATTTGTGCCTAAGCGAAACTTGGGACCTTACCTCGCGCCAGCAGGACGAAACCTCCGAGATAACAAAAATAAAGATTTACTTCGATATTCGATCTAAAATCAGACAACCAATATTTCAAATTTACATTAAGATACAAGTACCTACAAGCCTTTGATTTAGGTGAGATTTTTACGTTTTTTTGTATACTTAGTTCACTATCCAAGAGTCCGCGTCTCCATTGTACAGTTGTCTTTGAGTGATTTGGTGCACTGTTACTTTTGTGAATCTTCAAAGCTCCAACTGTATAACATAACAAGTGATGTTATTCTGATATTCCCATCTTCTGAATATGAGTAATATTTGCAGTATGGTGTCGTTTTTAGCATTGGAATATCAATCAACCTTAAGTCGGGTGAGAGGATTGTGAAGAGAATCGGACTAGATAATTGGATTCTGATCGTAGAGTGGTGCGAGCCAAGACCATACCATACACTCAATAGAAATGTGTTTATCGGGAGACAATCCGTTTCGGTACATGATCTTTTGTTGGGTGGTAAGGGTTCTCGAGATATTGCTTCTAGGTAGGAATCTCTTCATCTTCTAATCTATGTATCGACCTTCTGGATATCCTCCTGGCAAAACCATATCTCGAAATATGAGTGGGCCTAGGATGATTCGACATCTTCGGCGTACCATTCTTGGATCCTGCGTTCTCGTGGTTGCTTCTTTATACTAGAGGACCTTGCGAAGGAGCTGTGAAAATAAGAAATTCTCCATGGGTTATTAGAGAATTGACGAGCTAAGATTTGAGTCGACCTGATGGATTTATTGCTTGAGATGGATTTAGGGCCCGTTGATCTATGATCAATAAGCAATGGGTGAGAATTCAAGATAGATAAAGAAAGAAACGCATATCCATATAGAAGAGAAGATTGATGCATGGCTAGTAATTCTGACCAGAGCCGGAGAGAGTTCTTGGACTCAACTGTGGTCTGGAACATTACGATGAGTCTATCCCCTTAAATGGACTCCGTCGCCTAACACCGTACGACTGAAGAGCTACTAGGCAAGTTACAAGACCATGCATGATAGCATAGAATTAACGGAAGGCAGGAGCTGTGGAAGAGTGCTGTTAAGAAATTACATGGAGGATGGAAGCCCTCAAATCACTCTGCCTAGCACAAACTTGAAATTTAATACATTGTTCCTTTCGCACTTTGTGATTCACAACAGTAGATTAGGAAAGGTCTTGGGTTTGAATTCCAAGTCCAGTTTTATAGTCATCCCAAAGTAGTGGGGGAGTGTCTGGTACAGCTTCGGCATTCTTAAGCTTGCTTAATAAGAACTGTAACCCATCCCCATCCAAGATCAAATCCCCCCCAAAAATGTAACAAACCACAACAATTCTCAAATCTGTTGTAATAAACGCAACAAAAATGGTAAAAATAGCAAAAAAATACTGCAAAGCAGCAAAAAGAGTGGAGGACTTGGGAATCGAACCCAAGACCTTTCCTAGTCTACTGTTGTGAATCACAAAGTGCGAAAGGAATGTTATACCCCTAAACCAGACCCCCATGTTATTGTTGAAGTCAAGGTGGTTTTTCTAATATCTATACCAATCATTTTGCGTTTGGTGGACCTGCATGAGATTTTTGTGCACAGACCGTCAATACCAGAAAGTGTGAAAGAAGGAAGAAATGTTTTAAGACTCCACCTTCTGTTCTCTTATCTTAGCGCCTTCTGGCTATCATTGAATTTCTCCAAGCTCCCTAATTTTTTCTACATTCAATATATGAAGATATATCAAACATCTATTCATTGCCAGTGATTCTAGGAGCATTTCCTTGAATCTAGGTCCTACCTACTATAGATATGTCCTCAACTTCAGAATACACAAGGTTACACATAACCCCACTCAATCCCAACCTCCTCACTACTATAATACCTCCGTCAATTCTCCCTAATGCGAAGAACATTTCCTACCACACCCTCGAAACTTTCCAGGATAGACCCTACGGCTTTGTTGACCTACCTACTATGGACGCCGAGAAGTTAAAAAAGAAGCTCCATGGCTCTATATTAAAAGGTTCGAAGATCCGTATCGAAGCAGCTCGACCAGCGAAAGATCTAAGCCCAGTAAATGAGCCAGAACCAGCGCCCAAGAGACAAAGAGAGAAGAAGGATCCAAGCAAAAAGCGCAAACGAGGAGAGGAAACTATACCCGCTGTAGTAATTGGAGATAGGAAAGTTAAGAGAGGCTGGACTACAACTGCCACGGATATAGGTAAGGCGAAGAGGGAATCAAAGGAGCTTAAGAATGTTGTTAAGTCGAAATATACTACAAACGAGGAGTGTTTGTTCAAGACAATCTTACCGCCAAATGTTGCTGCACACACGAAGGCTACGAGTGGTGAGAAATCGAGTAGGAGGAGTAAGAAGGGTAGAGGTACTGTTGTGCACGAGTTTGCTAAAAGCACAAAATACGCTACCTTCTTAAGAAGTAATACTGAGGGTGCAAAGGCGAAGCCTGCGGTAGAGTTTGTGGATGGAAAAGGTTGGGTAGATGAAGACGGTAATGTGGTAGAAGAAGTGGTAAAGAAGGTACGGAAGGGTCAGAAACCACCCAAGGCTGAGGAGCTCGCTCAGGAAAAAGCAATGGGCAAAGATAGCGGCAGTAGTTCGGACCAAAACGAGTCCACAGGAGGAGATTCTTCATCTGATGAATCTGACTTTGAGGATCGAGCGATGAAGAAAGTGAGGCAGGCAGCAGAAGTCGAGAGCAGCAGTTCATCAGACTCGGAGAGTTCTGCCGACGAAGACGAGTATATAAAGCCACAATTAAAATCCGAGGATATTGTGATGACAGAAGCGGCCAAAGAAACCCTCGAGATTCCAATCGAGGCAGAGAAGCTTTCGGATGGAGAGAGCTCATCAGAGGAAGTGGAACACATCACTTCGAGCCAGCCAAAAGTCTCCAAGGCTGAAGCTGAATCGGAAGATGATGCATCATCACCAGGCTCTGACACATCTTCAGATTCTGAGTCATTGGATTCCTCTGATAGTGACTCGGAGGACGAAGATGCATCATCTGTCGTAGCCTCCCCTGAGAACCTCTCCACATCCACACCATCGACAATGCCACCGCCAACCTCGATTATGACCCCGGAAACGAAAACAGTCCGACCTCAGTCATCCTCTGGTCTAAGTATTACGATACCCTCTCCCATCGTCCATTCAACACCCGTCCCCACAGAGGTGCATCCTCTTGAAGCTCTTTACAAACGTTCTAAGCCTAATCCTGACTCCAATTCCGATGAGCCCAAACCTGAAACCAAGTCAACCTCCTTCAGTTTCTTCGGCGCTGATGATGAAGACTCCGATATTGGCGAGGAACCCAATCAAATCCCTTTAACGCCCTTCACCCAACGCGATTTTGAATCTCGAGGCTTGAGAAGCTCAGCACCTACACCCGATACTGCTTATGCCAACAAGAGATTTGTATGGCCTGGAGGTAACGAGTATGATGATAATGAGGAAGGGAATTCCCCAACACCAAAAGATTCTATAGGTGGAAAGATCATATTCAAGGAGAAAGAGTCAGAGGAGGCGCCTGAAAGTGATTTTCAGAAATGGTTTTATGAGCACAGAGGAGAGAATACGAGAGGATGGAAGAAACGGAGAAAGGCTGTTGCAAAAGAGCAAAGACATAGAGAAAACAAGAAGAGGAGTCGCGCTTAGTTTTCTATTGCCCTGTATTTAGTCTGGATAAATCTCTTTTGTTAAATACCTATGTAATCAACTGTTGACCTCTCTCTCGCCTTGTCGGTTTCCAGGCAGCTCCTTGGCATAATCGCACGGCTGAATCACCATTACCATTCATTATAAACGTCGCAGCCAGTCAAAAGCATCAATGTGATCACATCATCTCTCAAAACATAGCATAGCACAACACAGCAAAATGGCGGAAACTCAAAGGCGATTTCAATTCTCTCAGTCTAACTAACGTTAGACCGGCAACCACGAAAAGAAATTCCTCAAGATAGCTAGACCCCCCTTGCCAGAGGCTCAACCATCTTTCAATCCTTCAGTTCCCATTTTATGTTTTCTTCAATTTCACTAACTTGCTCGCCCCCGCATAAACACATAACTAAACCTCAACTGAGATCAATACTCATGTTGCTGCCAATGAACTGCCGCCAAATTAAATGAGTTTACTTTTCGTTCCTGCGTTCCTTCGTTCCCTTCTTTCTTTCAGATACCGTTCACCTTTTAGGCGGTGCAGTGAATACGTGCACCATTTCCAATCAGTAAGGACTGGTGTACAAGCTGAAAACAAAGTCTAGCTTTTTGTAATGGGAAAAAAAAAATCGCTGTATCTTCATGCTTTTCGAGAATTGCAGAATCACATCGTCCCAAAGCGCGGAGACAGATGTGAACCAAATTGAATAGAAGCATTCGTCAAGAGCATAAAGACCAGGCTGTGTAGTTTTTGCAAAGCGCCGCTGTATCTTGAACCTTGTGGAACTGTGCATACCGCAACGTATAGTACGCAAGGTGTGGCCATTTCGAGAGGATTCAAGATCAGGTTATTTCCAAATGAGTGTGGTTCCGGGCCTCTGAACGATCTAGAAATCGTGTTCCGAGTCCAGGGTTTCGTGATAATAAAACGTAAGAAAATTCGTATGGATCGTAAGTATGTGCCGTGTCAAATTGAGTACATTATTAAGTGACGGGGTCGTAAGAGTGCGTAATAGAATGGGTGAACTTAAGGATCACTCCCATATCCGTGTCGTAATTTTCGTAAAAAAGGAAAACAGAAAGAGAAATCCTGGTGCATAATCCCCAAATATAAGAAAAAGTCGCAAATGCTGTGTTCTAATCGTACAGGGTAATGGGTATTCAAACAATGACCGTTCATTTGTCCAAAGTAAAATCATTCTCTGTCTTCCATCGCAACCTTTCCAAAGGGCGAAGATGAAGTATGAAGATGAAAAGCTTGGAGCTCGAACGTAATGGGTGATAGTAAAATGAGAAAAGAAATAAAAGCAAGTGTAACTTTTGACCAGTACTTCTTGCTCCATCGATGGATAGAAGTAGGTTGAATTATGGTGTGAATTTGAAATTGTAGGATGAATGTTGGCGCCTAGATGGTACCCGGTAGCTTTCAACGTCGAAAAGAAGAACAATCATAGAGTATTAATCAAAAGCACGTCCTTTACCCTTGCCACCACCAGTGTAGTATGTAGCAGGTAATGTTTCCATATTGCCCTTGTTGTTGTCGCCGTCATTCATGCTATCGCGATAGGGATTTCTTGACGGGAAGGCAGAATCAGCTATATCGATACTATCCAGTGCCGAAATTTCCTCGGTATTCGTTCTGGAAGCCAGATCGCCGATGTTGAAATGTGCTACATCTCCATTATTAATTGCTTCTGGTCGTTGCCAATTTTCAATACTGCCACTACTGCTAGCTGTAGCAAAATCAGCTTCGGAATTCTCATCTCGTGATCCATACTGTTTGAGCTTGCCGTCTACGATGCGTTTATGGCAGATTTTGCGGGGTCTTTCACCGAGATCAGGTGGCGGAGGAAGTTGCTGTCCCAATGCAATTTGCGCACTCTGGTGGCTGAGACTCTTTTCCAACTTCTCCAAAGGACCTTCGGTTTCGACACGCTTAAGGGTGGGTGGAATTGCCATGTCCAAGTCAATCCTTGAGCTAACATTTGATGGGATAGTGCTCATAGGTACGAATGTACCGGCACCTTGATGCTGCAGACTATTCGGGGGGTGTCGGAGTGAATGTGGAGATGGCATGTATGAATACATGGACGTTTGTGATGGTGCTGCAGGATCAATCGTGCTTCGATATCCGTTCCAGATGTCGGTGATGTCAAGCGAGGTCTGCAAGAAATAGAAGTTAGTACTAGTTTTTGAAAATAAGACTGAGATTGTTCAGAGTTGATCACTTGAAAAGACTATGTTTGATTGGAATACCTTGTACTTACTTCTGGAGCTGGGCTTTCTCCCATGAGAGTTCTCATTGCTAGATCTCGATGGGTTGCAGTTGCTACTAGACTATCCCTACTTCTGACTGATGTTCGTGCTGGCATTTCAGTCGGGGTGAAAGGCGCATCTGGCGTAGATACATTGACAGGGCGAGATCCACTTGGTTTGCTGGGAGTATGATGGATTGTGGAGAAATAATCGGCTTGTCGAGAGAAGCCCGGGCTCAGTATAGCCTGTGGCAAGGGAGTTACAGGTGATTCCGCGGCTGCCGGAGTGTAGTTGTAATTTTCGGCGTGTGTATTGATCATCCTGGGAGACTGGTAGTCTGGCCCGCCTCTAGCTCCATACACCGGAACTTGCTCAAAGCCATGGTTGGCATTTGGAACTTGTCGAAACATGTCCGCATTAGGTCTCATAACCTCAGTATATGAGTTTTGAATGGTCTGAGGTGTCGCGAAGGAGGGGAATGCACCTAGCCGAGGGGTATGGGCAATTGGGACCATTTCGAAAGATTGTGGGCCAGAAGTTCCACTCTCCAGATCGCCACGACTTCTAAGGTTGCTGTCTGCAATATCTCGACTTCCGTTGGGTCGTCTGAAACCGACCGGAGGATTATGAGCAACTCCACGTATCAGCATAACTACGAATGTTGAAGCTCCGACGCATAGAAGGAGAACACTGAGGACAAGCCACCATATGACTGGAACGCTGATGTCAAAAGGGCCTGGCTTAGCGTTTGTGTTCTTTATCGCAATTATGACTCCAACGCAAACTGCTGTAGATAGTATTCCAAACTGAGTCACTCCAACTGTAACCCAGCAACTGGATGTCAAATTGTTAAGAAATCCAATTCCCCCTTTGTTATTGATGGGCAAAGAGCGCCGCACTAGGTGCGGTTGTGCCAAACGCCGCTCCAGCGCCAGCCTTTCGTCTTGTTTCTTTGCCGCAAACTGAGCTCTTGCCTCAGCTGTCACTCTGATCGGAAGGGGGGGTCGCGTGGCTGGTCGTGGCGGTAGCTCAGTCGGGAAACTAGCTGATTTGGCGACTTTAGGAGGAGATGGGGTGGCTCGTTTTCCATTATAAGTAGAAAGGAAAAGTCCCATATGCATATCGCTTAAGCCCGAGTAAAGTTCATCCTCAGAGACCGCAGAAACCGCTGTGGAGTTTGGTGAGAATTTGCTTCTCTTAGACTTCTTATCTTTGCCCTTTTTCGAACTCGTGTCTTTAGGACTAGTGAGAGCCCCTAGTTGATCCAAGTTCTCTGGAATAGCTTTACCACCGTACGGTGTTGTATTTTGAAAGGACGTTGTACTCGATGCCTCAAAGACTGGAGCAGCATTATCACCAGAACCCTTGGCAATCAAAGTCGGTTTTTGATCATGATCATGATCATATGATCGCCGGATAGCAGAAGATTGATTCTCTTTTGCAGTATGAAGTCCATTGTCATAAGTGCTCTCCATGCCAAATGAATCCATATCATTGGTATATGCGCTTAAACCGCGTGAATGACTGTCTGGTAATTGATTACGAGTGATTCCATATAACTGTGGCGCAAACGCAGCGGTATCTTGGTTACGAGTCAAGGAAGGTGAACCCTTCACCATTTGATAGTTTTCATCTAGACTTCCTCGCCCGTCTTTATCCTTAGATGGAATGAGGTACTCAGATAAGTCTGCATTTGACAAGCTCTGGTTACCTTGCGTCAACTCCTTTTCCTTGAATACATTCAATCCTTTAGAAAACGCTCCCCGAGCCATGATTATCGACCTGCTGTTGGACTTGGGAGGCATTAGCAAACTTAACTTTCAAGTTTTATGTTAGATATTGTAAAGTGATGACCTACTCTTACTGTGCGCGAAGAGGATGCAACACTTGCTTCAGGGTTCTCAGGATGCGCATTGGAGGATTGTAGTGGAATCGATGGTAAGTGGTTTGAACCACTGAAGGGGTTGAATCTTGCGCTTGATTTATTAGTTTTCGGTCTGCCAGTCGCAAGTTGCGGTGCCCGGTCTCCTTTGTTATTTCGATCCATTTCTATATTATGCGCGTTGTTATCTTATAAATAAAGCTCTTTTAAGAAGCAAAGCGTAGATCTTGATAATTATTCTTCATAGAACAGCTGGTGCTGGTGAAAGTTGTGGAGGATATTATCGCGCCTGCGACTATGAGGATAGAGGCAGAAGGAGAATAAGGGAATACCGCCTGTTGGGATTCTTTTTGGGGGAAAGCAAAAAAGAAAGCCGATGAAGGCTAATTTAGCAATTTAATCAGTTCTTTGGAGAATTCCCATTGAAGAATTGAACAGTAATTATGCAATCAGCAATAATTTGCTGTTGTGGAGCAGTGGTGGTGGTGTTTTTGAAGATGATAGAAGATAGAAACCTGGGGCTTTGTGAGATCCGAGGCCGAATAGTCGCAAATGGCAAGCAGGACAAGTGGGTCCACTCAAAATACAGAAACAATATCAAATATTTCTTTCGGATGAGTGTCTGGGCGGTGAATGACTTCGAGTGAGTACTATTGTGATCAGGTGGGGATGGAAAGAGAGTGAATTTTGGGAATTGTGATTGTGCAAGGAATGGGAAAGCTAGCTTTAGTCCATCACAATGGCAGTAAGTGGGAAAAGAGACAGCAAGTAGGATATGCAAAGAAGATGAACCTCGCTGTTGTTGCTGTTGTTGTTGTTGTTGTTGTTGTTGTTGTTGATGCCGACTGAAACTAGTCAATCAGGAGGACCTGTTGTTAGATCAACTTCGGATCCAACAACTTCGGATATTGCCGATTGCTACCACTAATCCTTCTGTTGAAATCTTGATCCCAAGCTTCATGTTATCAATTATTTCCCTCAATATAAGAACTATTTCTCAAAGACTTTAAAAGAAAGATCTATATTGTTTATTGCCGTCATTACGCCCTTTATTACCCTTTGAAGAAATTTGAACTTATTTGCCTCTCAAACTGGAACAGTGAGGCTATCTGATAAGGTTGGTTCAACTCAACTTGAACGGCAAGACTGTAAAGCACAAGTATTATTCAAAGAATACAAGTGGAATGTCTAATATCTGCCGGTTTACTCCCTATGTACAATATAATACAAAACGCACCAGACTGCAAAAGTGGAGTCTATATCAAAGTTAAACAATACTCAATCCAAACAACTATACCTTCTACACATTTGGTGATAACAAGTCATACTTGACACATCTTTCAACCTACATTGGATTGTCAGCATTTGAACATCTATCGCTAATTTTCTATGCTAGATTAAAGGGGCTCGGGCTTGGGCTCGGCATGCCAAGACATGAAAAATGAAAACTTCAGGTGGATAGGGAGAGGTGGAAAAAGAAAGCCAATGTCATGGGGCAAGGTGTGTGCAAGTCTGTCCAAGCACAGCCTAAATGATGTTGCACTACAAGCCAGTTTGTTCCAGAAGGCATAGACTAGCCAAGCTAACCTGGCACGTTGACAAATTGCGACCAGCCCGCAACCAGACACAAAGAACAAGATTGTTTCTGCCAAACATTTGACCAGAATAGAAGGCAACAATGGTGCATAGTAATGTAGAGCAGGAGTGGCAATGAAGAATGCAACAGCAGATAAAGAGATGGAAGTTAAGAAAGGGCGGAACATACATCTTCAATGGAAGCCTGCAAGAACTTTCTAGCTTCCAAACCTGCCCATACCTTCAGCATGGAGAAATCACCTTGGCGTAGCATTCCACCTCCACTCTGTGCTCCCAATTCTCGTAGAATAGGGAGTGCAGAGGAGAGCAAGTCGATGTCAGGGTTGAGACTTCTGCCAATACCCTCTAGCAACAAAATGCTGATGACCACATTGACAAAATCCCCCTCCATCCTAACATGATGAGTTCGGACCATAGAGAGAACCTCGTTTAGTATATCCCCTATCTTCATGTTGCCCAGTGCTAACGTGCGACTCTTGACTCCTAGGACAAGGTGTTGCATTTTCAAAGAATAAATCTCTTCATCAATGACTGCATCAGGCTGGCGACATCTTTGACACATCAAATGACCTGCTTTATAACCATCGAACTCGGCCACAGCTTTGAAAAGATCAAGAAAGTTTCTTCGATTGGTTGCATTTAGTTCTGTGACCAGGCCTGTGTCAATGAAGATCAATTGGGGCCTGAATCCTTCTTTATCAATTTTCGAAAGTTCTGCTTGCCATGCTTGGGGATCCTTTCTATGGCGATATGGCTGAAGTCTTGCCAATACTTGTTCAGTGACATCTGGTTGGGACTGAGGATCTTCATCTTTATGTTTACTGAAAGGTAGGTTGGGCCTCTCAGATTGGTAGAAGCGGACCATAATATTACCTGGATGAAGGTCTGCATGAATGAAATTGTCAATTAGCAGCATGCGTAAGAATGCATCAAGCCCTTCGTCCGCAATATCTTGTTGAAATACGCCGCCACCATTTTCCATGAAGTCAGATAACGGTATACCCTGTGCAAATTCCTCCACCAGTACTTGTCTTGTGGTGAATTGAGTGTATGGAAATGGAAACCATGCTGTTGTCCTTGGTTTGAAATTCTTCCTGAAAATTGACAGATTTGCAGCTTCAATTCGAAGATCAAGTTGCAATCTCATCATTTGTCCAAATTGTTCGACTTCATCTGGGAATGACAGCCATTCAAATGTAGGAATCAAATTTATTACTGAAGCAAATACCCACATGATCCGTAGATCTCGTCTAACAACTCTTTCTACCCCTGGATGGAGAACCTTAATTGCAACATAACTTGATGGGACTCTTTGTGGTGTGCTCTTAATAAGCGTGTCGACATTTTTACGCACATTTCTTCGTATGTTTGTGGGCTCTTGTAGATCTGGATCTCCTGGTGTTGCCAAATCTGGTTTCAGCTTGGCCTTGTAAACTTGTGCTATAGCTCCCACCCCTAAAGGCTGTTCCTGAAACTCCTCAAATATATCGTCAAAGGGTCGCCCATCAAAAGCTCTACTTATAATCCTTTTGGTGGCATGTAACGAGTGCGCGGGTGCATTGGAATGGAGTTGTGACATGATCTCGCACATTTGCGAAGGGAAGATATCTGATCTAGAGGCGGCCCATTGCCCAAGCTAGAAAGTCAGTACAGTAAGGTACAACAAG
The DNA here is from genome assembly GCA_004786245.1 of Botrytis hyacinthi. Taxonomy (NCBI): domain Eukaryota; kingdom Fungi; phylum Ascomycota; class Leotiomycetes; order Helotiales; family Sclerotiniaceae; genus Botrytis; species Botrytis hyacinthi. Next base: position 39,590 of record PQXK01000176.1, on the reverse strand, counting down.
AATTAGATGCCGCACCTTAATAAATGCAGGCCCAGCTCGTTCCATAGCCTTAACTAAGAACCTGTACCACCATAGAGTACCCATTCGCTCATTGTCTCGCGCTATATCCCTAGGCCCAAAGTATGCAGCGGGTATAGTAACAAGAACTGGAACGAATATAACTACAAGGTGTAGGAAGCGTATGCTTGTGCAAAGGGGTTCCCATAGGTAAGCGTCTAGAAAATAGACTATACTATCTTTTACTCGTTGAAGTCCATGAACATCATCGCCCACTTTCTTGCTAATTTCATCCCTCGATGCCTCTAGCATTCGACCTTCCGCAGTCATCTCCGTTCCGCCATTATCTTTTTCTGACAGTCGAACGAATACAGTAGGGCTCAAGCCTGCTGCGGCGGCGAGGATCAGCCCTTTAGTCTGCGGGGGCGATTTGAATTGCCAATTTCCTCGTCTTCTCCAACCCCCTTCTCCTCCACCTCCACGGCTATTTCTATATGATTGTCTCGTTGCTGATTGAATATTCCGACATTGGATTGAGGCTCGTATTCTGGGAAGGGTCTGACGAAGACATGTTCGACCTGTGGCCAAAAACATCCTTATCTTCCTTCGTGTGACGATTGGATTGTTCCCGTAATTGAGTACTATCGTGGCTCCATAGATGTTTTGTTGTTAGTGGGTTTGGTTATAGTACAACCCAAACGTTGTTAACTCCCCTTCACGGAAGCATTAGATGCGCCAGTGAAGTATTGATTCAGTGACGTCAGGAATCAATTATAACATTCCTTCATTTGAACAGCACCAAAAAATGTAATTCAAGTTCATATGGTAAAACATGTCATAATGATTGCGAAAAATGGAAACATTTAAAAAGGAAATGGGATTTGAAATATACAGTTACATCTAATTACCCAGGTATATTATCATTCAATTTAGTTAACGTCAACAACCTGATTCCTTTCACTCTCCGCGCGTTTGTTCCATGTGATAAATTATGCTCTTTACTCAAGGGGCCCCATATAATTTTTCGTGAACGGCGGAAGCAGCGGTTCATCGCCGGTTTGGGTAAAAAAATTCCTTGAGCGGCGGAATTTTTACCGAATCCCCTCTTTCCTCCTCTTTTTCTCTTTTCTTCGAATCACAGTGAAGCTAATTCCAATAAAATTATATTCATTTATTTCTTCAGTGTTTAAGAGGACATCAATTATCTCCAATTTATATCCTTCATTCTCAATCCTAAAAAGTACACAAATTGGTTCATCCTAAACCTCACAAACAATATGGGATGGTTCTGGGCTGATTCTCCTGCAACTGCTGCTGCGGCGTCGGGTATGAGAAATGCTCCTCACTCTTTGCCCAAGGATAGCAATGCCACTCCGCCTGTGAGTAGATAAATCTCTGTTCTTACTCGGTCATTTTGTGATTCTGATTTCCGCTCGCCAGCCATCATGTCCTATGCACAAACCCAGCGCAGATGCTCTGAAGCCTGTGGCAAAACCTCCAGCATCATCACCCGAGTCCGCCTGCCCATATACGCCCGACAACGTCTCTCAAGAATCTAAAGCGACATCTAAATACTCCAAATACAACCCTTTAAACTACATGTTCCCGGACTTATCCCAAGAGAGAGCGAAGGATCAGACTATTGTATTGCCAACCGAAAGGGAGCCATCTACGATACCTAAAGGCACTGGGGATGGTAACTGGGAGTATCCTTCGCCACAACAAATGTACAATGCTCTTCTGCGCAAAGGATATACTGATACAGATGCGACTGCCGTTGAGAGTATGGTATCAGTTCACAATTTCTTGAACGAGGGTGCTTGGGCTGAAATTGTAGAATGGGAACGAAGATTTGGTAAAGGGTTGTTGAAGGGCTGGGAAAATTGCAGGAGAGGAGAAGAGGGTTCAAAGGCAGGAGCAGAGATTGGTGCAAATGAAGATGAAGTGCCCCAGCCCAAATTAGTTCGATTCATGGGCAGACCGAAGGAGATGACACCAAAGGCTGCGATGATTCAAGCCATGGGTTGGGCTTTTCCGGAAAAATATGGGTATGTAGTTTTGCGATTTGTTTCAATGCCTCAACTTGGCTAACCATGATTACAGTACTGAGCCACCATTCGATCGACACGATTGGTTTGTCCAAAGAGAATATAATGGCCAGAAGAAGGAAGTTAGGTACATCATCGATTATTATTCGGGAGGCGAAGAACCTACTGGAGAACCCATATTCTATCTGGATGTTCGACCCGCCCTCACTCCGACGCAAGCTGTAGAGCGCATGATGCGATGGAGTGGCGACGTTTGGTATCGCGCATCAGGTGCTTCCGTTAGAGAGAACATCAAAAAGAATTAGGAATTTTTCTATTTCTTGAGATATGATATGGAGTTTTGCAGCGGTTTTTAAGCAATACGCTTCGGTTTGGGTTAGGATTTGGTATCTATGGTTATGATCTGATTGGATCAATGACTTGGGGTTATGCATGTGGAATGGACCATGGGTAGGAATTACAGTTTACGCCTCTCTTCTCTTGTAGTTATTGATACCTAAATAATGACATTTCTTATTCACGACGTCAGAGTTATTAAACTTTCGGGTATAGCTTATGGGCAGCTTATCGCAGTGCGAGACTTCTAGAAGGTGGAGCCAGCCGAATCATGATAAGAGCTCCTTCAAATCCCCCACTATTCATACATTATTGTTTCCTCTTCCCAATCGTTTGAAAGACTACAGCCAATATGGCGGAACCCTTTGTATCAATCAGGAAACATATAAAATGGGGAGCAAGTATTTTTTAATATTTCTACAATCCTACCTCCGATAGGCTAACAATTATCGCAGGATAGAGCAGCAAAAGAAAACACAAAGTGCATATCTTGAGCTGTTATCGGCAGCCCCAACATGCTAACACACACTTAGCACTCTTGTCCTAACGTCTGCCGATAAACACTATGTAGACATACGAATCCTTGACCCATCTCACCCACTCCCAAACAGTACCACCGACCCTCAAGCAATATTGAGGCTGGAGTGGGGTTTCGCGGGAACTGCAATCAGCACTCCCGCAGCATTCAAAGATGGTGACAAAAGCATCTTGGTCAAGCCGGCACACACACAGTGGGTTCATGAAATAGATAACAAGATACGAAATCCTGGGCCGGATGATCGTGATGAGGGTTACATGTATCCTGTGGAGGGCACAAACGAAGTTTTAGAAAAAGGTGCTATGGTGAATCCGGACACCGGGAAAGTGGAAGACTATGAAGAATTGTGGGAGGATCTCGAGGTTAGAATGATGGAAGGAGAGAAGAGTGATTATTTTATGAGTTGGGTGTTGAAGACGAAAGATGCTAGTGAGGTGAACGGAATGGTGATTAGAATTGGCGAGTGGGTACAGGGGGTCATGAGAAAGGGGGATGACTTCTCAGTTTCTAGGTGGAAATGGACGACTGAAGAGGGATGGAAAAGAGTGTTAGCGATTGGTGAAGATTTCGGGCTAGATAACAAGGTCTTTGAGAAAGAGATATCTGTGGGTGACAGTATCAAGGTCGATAGCGGCGTGGAGTGGGAATTCAAAAGCTGTCACAAGCACAGGAAGTAAGCAAGGGAGCTGGAGAGCCAAGTAGTCAATTTCGAATCTTTTTGATTAATTTTATGATTCCCATGGAAGAATGGTATTTCATTTTGTCCTCTGGTTGTGGCCAATGAGCTACTACCTGGAATCTACTCCGTGTTTGCATATTTACATTCCTGTTGAGGAATGTTAATATCTCCTCTCAGAATCTATAAGTATAGGTTTTAGCTTCAAACCAAACAATCGATTTTTACGGCAATACGTGTCTCTCATTTCCATTGCATTCACTTCTGTCTGTCTTTTATTTATCTTCAATTTGTAAGTGACTATGCCCTGGTTATCACGCAATAGCAGTTCCGTGAATTCCATTGGCGACATGATGGCGGCCCCATCAGCACCTGTTGCCCCGGCGAAGATATCGCCATCGTCTTCAATGGTTGTCACTGTCATTCCTTCGATCATCGATCCTACATGCGGGACATCACCCGCTCAATATCGTCATTCAACAATGGAAGTCCTCTGGCGTTCCATGCAAATACTTTCTCGCAATTTGTACTGTATTCCTCAGATGATGGGATCTTTCACATTTAATGTGGCCCAAGCGATTCCTAAGAGCTCAGGGAGGGATATGTACGAAATGTTCATTCATTGTATGTTATGTATCATGGAGTGTTGGGCAATGCTTCTGGTCATACCGGCATTCTTGACGATGCCTGGAGCGATGTTCATGATGTGTTGTACGGCTATGTGGGGGGCTATGATGGGGATGTCATGGCTTTTGAGAGGAACTGAGAGAATTTGTGAAAGTATGATGCCTGTTGGGGACTTTGGGGACGAGAAATGGATTTTTGTTAATGGTAGTTGTACGAGGTAGGCAGATCACCCTCTAGGAAAGGAGTATTTGTGCACATCGCTCATATTGGAATAGCTACACTCAAATGATGCATCACCTCACTCGACTGAGTATCATTTTCCACCGCCGCGTGACCGGAATCCACAATCGCACCTTGGGGCTCCCTCTTGACCTTCTCCTCCACTTCCTTTCGATTACCATGCCCATCCACCGCACTCTGTACTCGCAACTTCGCGAAACACTCTTGACACCCAGCATCCAAAAAGTCGTCATTCTATCACATTCAACCGGCTCCAAGATCGTCTCTGATATCCTCGATCAACTACATGCCGATCTTGCAGCTAGTTTAATGGCGAAATTGGAAATCTATACCTTTGGAGCTGCGGGTGGCTCTTTCTCGAATCCGCTGGTCAATTCGCTATGTATGGAACTTGGCGCTCTTGGAGATAACGAAAATACCAATATGAAAGCTTCTTACGAACGTGTAATACCAGTGAGTATCTTCACATCATTCTATCCAGATGCTTATCTAATTGTGGGAATAGCACATTGAGCATTACCTTCCCCTTACATCCTCGCCGCTATCTACTATGTCGATTTTACATCCGGTCTTACATACTCTAGACTCTCGATTCTGCGGCAGAATGTTCATCTTGAATGGGTTTCACCCAGTCTTATTCGAGCAATACTTGGATATGATGTTCACTTGGCGGAAATCCGTCAATTCGGTCGATGGGTCTGAAACTAGAGGATTCTGGGATGAAATGGTCCGAGTTGATGGAGAGACGGCTGAAAAGAGAGAATTTACCGCGGGTGCAAGAGGCGCTGCTGGTATGGGGAAAGGAGAGAGGAGATGGAGCGGGATGATGCAGATGGAGAAGGAGGGAAAGAGAAGACCGGGAGGTTGGAGCTGGTCGAAGATGGGGATGGATGGAGTAGGAATGGCGAGGAGGGAGGCGAAGGCTTTGGAGGGAAAGAGAATGAGAGAGGTGGGGAGATTGGGTGGTTATGAAGGTGGTGAAAGACTAAGTGTAGGCTGGTTTGAGGGAAAAGGAATGATGGGGTTAGAGAAGAGGATGGCGAATGGCGGCCAGTGAAATTGAGGTTAAGTGATGATCTAAGGACTGTGGACGGAATTGAGGGCGATCTTGAGGGCTGGGATGAAGTGGTAGTTGATGATTCTGGGAATTCTCGCAAGTTTAGGATAGATATTAATGAAGGCAGCTCGGTTTTGGACAACAACGAAGAAGAACCCGACGTCGATTTGGATATGTTAGTAGCAGTGTGGTTTTGACAAGGTCTGTTCTTACTTATAACTTTTAATACTACGGAAATATGTATTTGAACTTTTGTTTTCTGATGGTACTATATTGAACATAGCGTCCTCGGACTTTCAATCTGAAATTATCAGGCTTCGTGCAGTGCCAATTCCGGGTCAAGATGTAGCTGACACTAAGAATGATTCAATGTGAGGATATAGAATTTCAACGCCACTACTCCAACATACATCGAAGAAAAAGAGTTACAAAATCACCGAGATAATACTCTAAAGCAAAAACGACGACAGATAGGAAACAAGGAGCATCTTAGCACTTGATCAAACAACCATGCCAGCGGTGCGCTTGGGCTTGGGCGGGTATTTCGATCCCCTTACGTTGATGTTAACTATCGTTTCCTTGTCGTCGTTAGATGATGATGCTGGATGCTTTCGACTAGACCCATAACGCACACGAACATCATGATGCCCTACATTTAGATGAAAGCTGTCTTTTGATTTGGACAGAGAGCTTGTACCCGAAGATATAGATGTCAATGACGAAATCGATGACCGCCTGCCCGAGTTCGACGAACTCACATCGCAACGCCGAGAAGCAAATCCTGGGTCAACACCAGGATCTGACTCTGCAGAATATAAAGGTATCACTCTCCCTGTTCTCGAATGAGACCTTTTGCCAGGTGCTGCTTTGACTTCACTGTTTCCGTCCGTAGATTTCATAATTTGGACGCCATTGTGGTGGTTGCGCTCGAGATCTGGGTTTGAACGGCTAGTTCTATGAGTACGCGGACCGGCTTGGCTATTATGCCCTTCGGAAAGTGCACTAAGGTTCTCTTGAGTCAGTTGCATTGAAGGATGCTCTTGTTCGACTGGAAGTTGAGGGGTGTTCTGCTCTGTAGATTTGTGTGATTTGGGCGCTGTAGATGGAGTCTTTTCTTGTTTCACAGGAGGTGTTTCGTTACATTCCATATAGAAACTACAATTACTTCGCGAACTCCTGGATGAATCTGTACTTCTAGTCCTTTTCCTCTTATTGAAACTAGAAGGTTGTTTATGTGTAGCCCGCCGTGGAGGCTGTTTCGATTCAAAGCAGCGTGCATTGATAAGATCAAGAGTAACATGATCGATGTACGTTATATGATCTTTTTTCATCTCCTTAGATACATGGAGGTGTCCAAAGGTCCTTCTAAAATAGATAATCTGGCGTCCCTTGACGATCCCAACTTCTTTGGAAACTACAAGTTCGTCCTTGTCGAGCATATCCAGTACGCTATCTTCTTCGGTGGGTAGCGCCATTTTTTGACGATCACAAAGTACACCTGATAATAACAGTATACCGTGATCGCTGATAAGAATGTGTTGTCCACGGCGTTTTACGCTTTGAGTAGCCTCAATCGCCGTACTATCCCCAGACTTTTTAAATTCAGACACACGACTTTTGAGATTTGGAATTTCGATATACCATGCGACCGACACGAATCCAGGAACAAGAGGGTATATTTTAGTGTGAACTTTGAATTCCTCTTCGGAACTGAAAGTGTCTACAGAAAGTGAAGGCATGGTCTAAGAATGTGCTATCTGGACTGCAAGTTAGCTACCTTTGTTTTGAATATATTCTACAACATACATTATGAGATATTAGATATCTTTGTCAAATGATTATCTGTCGCTACGAAGAAAGATTTAGGTAACGGATTTCCCTGAAAACTACCTGGCCATAACATCTATATTTAATGGGCTGTGTCTTTTGGTGCTCGTGTTACTGTTGGCGTACGCGACCCAAGTCCCAAGAGAATCAAATCATAGACAACGTATTCAGCGACTTAATTAACTTGAAGCATATGGCGGGCCGGCTGACCGGGTCTTTTAACTTATCTCTTCTCTTCTCTTTGTGTTTTGTGGATATCGAATTTGTTGGTGTGTTCATGTTCATTTGCCAGAGGCTCTGAGATCGGAAAGCCAGGAACTCCGACGAGTAATTGGTTGACTCAAATCCGCTGGAAAGCCTCAGATAAGGTGTTCCTTCAGGAATATAGTCCTCTTTATTAGTTTGAGGATTGAGTAAGACATTACTGGCTGATGCAGTAGTGTGAGCGTGCCGATGGCCCCCCAAGGAGTGGACCTATGAGCATTGCTCCATCAAAGTAATGGTTTTCCTTCCAGCCTTTTCACGAGTTACTCCTCCCCCTTCAGTCTGAAAATTTCAGAATAGCGGACTAATGTTCAATTCATTTTCAGGATCTACATTTACATGTCTTTCTTGTGCTTTACGAGCGGGTTTGTCCCTTATAAACGTGCACGTCGCTCGAATATCGCGGCTTTTGCATCGATAAATTTTCACGAATGGCAATCCAAATTCAAGTATCACACAATTTTATCAGGTCCTTCCCTTTCAACAATCACTGTACTGAGTGAAATATTCGAACTGTCGTTCTGCTAAAAGTTCATGTCTTCCAGTGAAAACACACCACAGAACCTTTATACGCCTACGCACGACGTGTGGTCAAAAACGAAAAAGCTTTATGTGCGTAGCGGGTGTACTTCCGACCCTGTAAAATAAGTTATATAAAAGGTGAGGAACTGCAGCAGATTGCATTGTTATCGAGGAGCCAGCAATTTGGCCTGCGTAGGATTGCATCGCAATGACATTTGCGTATTGAGATAAGCGCCGACCACTAGGCCTACAATACCTACAGGGCTGAATAACGAAGACCATGAAACTGTACGCAGCTAGGCCAGCCAAGTATCGCAGGGGCTGATATTGTTATTATTTAAAGACTTGTACAAATGTTTTTATAGTATTGAAGGGAAGGACTATCCCAGTGAGTTGAGACCACCAATCACTCGTGGGACAACGATCAGAGAACCACCATATTTGCAAACTAGATTTCAGATTATTCTTGGATCAAATAATCCACCATTTACTCGAACATGGGATTCAGGAGTAGCAAACATCGCTCGTAAGCTTGCTATTTTCTACATACAATCACACGGAAGTTCCGCTAATCATTAGTCATATCATCAAGGGAATCTAGTGAATCTAGTGAAAGGAGAAAAGATAAAGACAGAGAATATAGCGTATACGCCAGCGAGTGTATGCTTCTACCTGGCTACATAGAGCAATCAATTACAATCGATGAGGGTACCAATGAAAAGGGTATGAAATTTTGGAAACGCTCGATCAGATTCGAAGTAGACCCAGAGTCAGCCCAGATAGACAGTGAACATGGGCATATTTACGGTGGCTACTCACAATCACATCGACTGGGCAAAATAGTACCAAAAAAGGCGAGGTATTTCAAGAGAACAGTTAGCGGAGTACACGACAATATGAAGCAAGAAATAGAAAAGGGCCATCGCTTCGGTACGCTTAAGTATATAAGTGACGTCCTCGAAAAAGCACTCAGGGAAGGAAGTTTGCAAGTTAGTCAACGCAAAATGAAACTTCTCGAGAAGCCGATTGGCCGCGAAACCTGGCAGGCTCCATTCATAAGACTTGGAGCCAGGGAGACTGAGAGAAAGATAACAAAACGTGAGGAGAGGCACAAAAGACGAGAATATAGAAGAGATGATACTTTAGGTCGGATTAACAATTCTAGGGTTGCGAGAGGATTTGGAGTACAACTAAGCAATAACGAGAAGAGGAGTCGAAAGCGGCACGATCGGATGAGACGCCCCTCACAAAGTGATGCTGAGTCCACGGGGTCGCGGGAAACTGCTTCAAGCGTTGACTCTTATTATTCCGACCCTTCTCATGGAAGGCGGCGCCGCAGTTCATCTCGTCACTACGACGGCTATGCTAGCGGATATAATGAAGATGACTCTTCAGATGACGAATCTGATACCAGATCGTATGCATCTTCGGGGTTTTCAAAACCAAGCCGCTCCTCCAGCTATGGTTCCAGAAGTTCTGTCGCTTCCGGGTCTGGTCGGTCAGACTCAGAATACAGGTCAAGACATAGAAGTGATCGTTATAACAATTACCAGACCGATGATCAACTTCGGAAGCCCGCAAGTTATCCACCCGATTTTAAACACGGTTATGGAACTATACCGCGAGAAGATCTGCCTTATCCGAACGAACCGTACCCGGGAAGAGTTCGGTCACATCATCCGTATGATGATAGAGCGAATGATCCATATGCTTATAGAGCGGATGATCCGTATAGAAGCTTGTGAGGAACGGCAAACAACGAAAGGGAGAGTAGGTAGCGGTCAAGGAAGTAGTTGGATAGCGGTAAATTGGTTGTTCAGCACGTCTCATAATTTTGGTACTGATGGGTCTGAGTTTTGTTGTTGTTTCATTTCCTTTCTTACTATTGCTCATTATGTGTATGACATCTTCTTCACGTTAATATACTTCGTTACTTGGCGACATCTTATTTACCTATGTTTTTCCAAACCTGTTATATCTACTTGCGCAAAAAGAGCTTGCAGTGTCATGTAGGGGCATTTTCCGTATCGAAAATCTACGCCCACAATCAGATATTAACTTTTGACTTCAAACGAATAAGCATTATTACAATGGTGAATATCGGGAAAGGATCGCTAGCTCAATAATGCTGAATAGATCCCACAGGTCGACGGATCTCTTTGACAGATACAAAGCCGCGGCCGGTAAGGGGGCTGGCCAGGGTGCCCGCCCACACAACCTTATAACCTTCACATGCGCGCTTGCAGTGTTTCGAGAGCGTGTATAGAATCTGTATACTAAGCCCCCGGGCCACGTATTGGAACTCACAATCTACCCGGCCGAGCACTACATGACACTTGGAAGGACCTTTTTGAATTACGTTCTTCATTTCTAGATTGCCATCTTAACTTGGCTGTCAAAATAAGACATTTCAAGAACGTGAAATGAGTGTATCATGTTTCTCACACATGGATATGACCAATCTGTCTGAAAGACAAAGTTGATATATTCTAGCTCTCACAAGACACTTCAATTCACATAGGATACACTTGAGCCTAGACATAGATATTACATATACTGTAGTGTATTGTACCGGGGCGCAGTGTGCCGATGTGTACTGTAGGAGCAGTCATGAGCGAGTATGTTTGTAGTTCGTCCTTCAGATAGGATGAAAAATGGCTAAACCACTACCTGGTAGTGATATATGTCCAATTAGATCATATGAAAAGGAACAACGACGATGCGCAAGACCAGATAATCACACTCAAATTTACGCCGCAATCAATCAGGTCCGTTGAAAGAGTAAATATATAATGAAATGAATGAGAAAGGCTTCAGAAGTTGTCAAGTGAGATCATGCTTCATTGAAGCGTTCATTCTCTTCCTATATGTTTGATACTTTGTATCGTTCATCACCAGCCTTGATAATTATTAAAATTTCAATGAAAGAATTTTTTAAAAGTTGAAAGGTATGGGCCAACAATGATTAGCGTGGCGCTAAGCCTGTTTAGCTCTAAGTCATTCTTCACCCAGCGAAACGGTTCTTGCTCTAGGTAATACGATGCGTATATGTCAATAAAGATACCTAGGTACGAGGCAGTATTTTTATGTTTATGAATATATTATATATATATATTGAAATGAGATACCTCTCACTCAAGTTCCACCACCATCTTCTCATCAAACCCACTAGTATATGTAAATTCTTATTTATAAGTAGTTTTAGCCGTCTAATGGTCCAGCATCCTCTCACGCTTTCGTGTGTATGTCGGAGTGAATTTGAATCGCCACAATGGAATGATGGAATGTGAAACATAATGAAGCTTTCGGAATCCATTCTTTTCTAAATATACATGTATATTCACTTCGAACTATATCGCGAACGTGAATATATGTATTGCTCGAATTGGGTACAGTATACGTATTGCTGACTGTTCCAACAATTCTTGCTTACCTAATGCGTGAAGCTCAAATTTCAGCCTCACCTATTCGTTCCTTTCTCTACCATTTACTACAATCTACATCAATTGTTTCTCTGCATTAATATTTTACACTTGAAGACTTTGTTAGACTCGAGACAATAAGAAGCCAAGACTCTTATTGTACAACTCTTCTTTTAAATACACTTTCCATCAAAAACTTCGTTACAAGTAACGCGACGATTATTATGGCTGACTTTCATTATGGAGGGACGGATGAGGAGTCTGCTGAGATCAAGAAGCTGAATGCCGAAGTCGTAGGTTTTATCAATGTGTTTCTATCGATTGCGCGTTTGCTGATCAGTGCTCTGTCTATAGCTCGAGAATACGGACAATTTTGAGAGCTGGGAGAAGCTTGTTCGCGCAGCTGAGACTCTGGAAGGAGGTTTAAATCGTAATTCGAGTCCACAGGCGATTGCGACAACTCGAGATTCTTACGATCGCTTCCTTGCGAAATTTCCCCTCCTGTTTGGATATTGGAAGAAATATGCAGATCTGGAATTCTCCATAGCTGGTACAGAAGCTGCTGAGATGGTAATTAAAGATAAACTGTAGGGCAATGAGCTATGTGCTGACATATTTTAGGTCTTTGAGAGAGGTATCGCCAGTATAGCAACATCTGTGGATTTATGGACGGATTATTGTTCCTTCAAGGTTGAGACAAGTCATGATCCTGATGTGATCAGAGAGTAAGTATACTAGATGCTTTCCTTCCCTTAACACAGCATCTGCAGCATGGTCATACAGCCACATGAGCTACGTTCGGAGTTTTCATGGCTCACAAACGGTGAGAAATGCCAAAAAAAAGCTGCTCATGTTTGACTCTTCTCACCAACATGACCAGGATATCTTTCTGCTATCACAAGTTCGCTTTTGTCCCGTATCACTCTGCACACATTGTCGGCACGAGGAGGATATAAATATCATTGCATTTGTGCACACTGCCCTTCCCGTATTTGCACTCCTTGCCACCTTTCCATTCCCTCCCTTTTCAAAGTATGAGGCGCATCTAACATTTTATAATAGGCTTTTCGAGCGTGGAGCCGTCGCAGTGGGTTTAGACTTTCTTGCCCATCCTTTCTGGGATAAATACCTGGAATTTGAAGATCGACTGGAAGCTCAAGACAAGATATTTGCTATTTTGAACCGAGTTGTGAAAATTCCCATGCATCAATATGCTAGATACTTTGAGCGTTTCCGCCAATTAGCTCACGCTCGTCCACTGCTAGAGCTTCTTCCAGCCGAAACACTCGAACAATTTCGTGCCGATGTTATTTCCGAGAGTACCGGTTTCCAGGCCGGTCCAAAGGGAGAATTAGAGATTGAACGTGACATTAGAACCAAGATCGATAATTTCCATCTTGAAATTTTCGCTCGTACACAAGCAGAAACCACAAAACGTTGGACGTACGAGTCTGAAATCAAGCGTCCTTATTTCCATGTCACCGAGCTCGATAATCAGCAACTTTCAAATTGGCGCAAATACTTGGACTTCGAAGAGGCTGAGGGTGATTATACCCGTGCTATTTTCTTATATGAAAGATGTCTAGTGACCTGCGCATTCTACGACGAGTTTTGGTTTCGCTACGCCCGGTGGATGTCATCAAAGGAGCGCAAGGAAGAAGAAGTCAGAAACATATATCAAAGAGCAAGCACACTCTATGTGCCAATCAGCAAACCCGGAATTAGATTGCAATACGCCTATTTCGAGGAAATATCTGGCCGTGTCGATGTTGCGAGGGATATTCACCAAGCCATTCTGGATCGCATGCCTGGTCATGTAGAGACCATAATTTCTTGGGCTAATCTTGAACGCCGACACAAAGGCCTTGATGCCGCAATTGAAGTCTACAAAGCACAAATCGCTTCCACAGAATTAGACATTTATTCCAAAGCAGCTTTTGTTGTTGAGTGGGCCATTTTATTGTGGAAGATTCAAGGATCTGTCGATGAAGCCCGTCAAGTTTTCCAGAAGAACACACAATGGTATCCAGAGAGCCGTCATTTTTGGACAAAGTACATGGAATTTGAGTTAGCGCAGCCAACTAACTCAGCCTCGGAGTCCGAGCACCATGAAAGGCTCAAGCAAATCCATAGCGATATGATCAAGACATCCATGAGGTTGGATACAAAGAAGGAGATCAGTAATCTATACTTGATGTACCTAAGAGAAAGAGGTTCCAAGGAGACAATGAAGGAATTTCTACAGATTGATCGCGAGCTGAACGGGTAGGCATCCTTTTCCAGTACCACAGAGTACCATACTAACAGACCATAGACCTATATCAGTTCAACCCGACTATGTTAAAGTCACTGAGTTGGGAAAAGCGGCAGCAAACGGAACAATTCCAGGTGTTGACTCGGCTTCTTTACTGAAAGGCGAAGTCAGATACACTACATACTTTCAACAGCGCAAGCAACCACTAACTGTCGATCCGCAAGGCCTCGCATCTTTCCATTAGATCGTTGCATTGCCGCTCGTAAGAACAACCAGTGTCGTCGTTGGGTCTTAATTAGTTCGACCAGGTAGCGTGTACAATAGTATCCTTATCAGCCTTGCGATTGGTTCGGAGTGAACTCATCGACCTTTTCTTTTCTTCTTTCTCCTCGGATGCTGGATAAATATAACTTAGGCAGCTTAATGATTAGAGGAGTGGCGGTTTTGGGAATACGTAAAGATATGCCTATATGGTTTCCTTTTCTTCACACAGTTCATAGATACAAAAGCAATTTCTCACCCATGTTTTACGACAGGAAGTATACATCATTGCGATTATAATTGTGATTATCATTGATCAGATTGTCGTCTACCTCTGAGCGACACACTCTATTCTCTACTATCTTCTAATATGCATTCCTCCATCTCAGTAAACATACCTGAAGTTGGGATTCTCTCTATCCGTCAAATCATCAAAAGCGTGCACCATGTCTCTATCATTAGCCTCTCTAACTCCTGCCTCTGCCAACTCATCTCTCCTTTTATTTTCCCTCATCAAGTGCCATCTGAGAAAGATTAATACCAGAAGAAGTAATATGTAACAGCCAAGATGGGTAGCAAATGCGATAAAATAACGTGGCGCATCATTCTTCAGAAAAACTTGAGGACCAACTGCATTTCCTGCCGCCCAACTTATAAAGTTTGCAGCTACGACGATGGTTTTCTTAGTTTGACCAGCGACATTACGAGACATGAGAGTCAAAGAAAGGGTGGCAGTGGACCAGAAAGAGAGCGTTAAGTAATAGGAGATTAAAAGGCCGACTTTGGTACTGAAGCTGGTGTTGCGGACTGTCATGAGGACGATAGTGCCGATGAAAGAACTAAATGTCGGGATTAGAACAGTTGCGGTGATATTGGAGGGGGGCACTTACGGTAGGAGGTAGAACGTCATGATTAGAATATTTTGGTTATACTTCTTCACCAAGAAGTGACTAGATAGTAACACGATGATGATGTAAAAGCCCAATACCATAGCCAAGAGCTGCGTTTGCAGAACGGTAAAGTTAAACCCTGTGATGATTATATTTGCAAATGCGCCCAGTCCGCTCGTTGGTAATGTAGTGCAGATAGCTATTAAACAATAACAGTACATTTGCGGATCGGTGAATGCGTCTTTGACGTGCTCGATGCGGAATTTGCGGTTTTGCATGCCCGTTTGGTTGGAGCGGACACGTTCAACCATGAGTTTTTTGTCGGCTTCGCTGAAACATTTGGCGCGCATGGGGGAGTCGGGCATCCAGAATAAGATGAAGAGGCCCCAGAGAAAGGAGAGACAGGCGTAGGCGACGAAGATCGCTTGCCATGATTTGAGAGGGCCGGATTTGAGAAGGGTGAAGCAGTAGGCAAGGAGTCCGCCGACAATTTGTTGAGCACCCTACATTCATCATCGTTAGATATATCCGAACATGTTGGGATTAGAGGTGAGTATACATTCATCATGTACCAGTATATCACAACTCCTGCTTGTTCTTCTCTTTTGTACCACATACTAGACAAAACCACAAAGATGGGCTGGCAAGCAGCTTCGAAGATTCCGAGAAGAGTACGAGCCACAACCAGACCTTCGAAATTATGGCAAAGGGCATGCATTGAGAGTATTATACTCCAAATACAAACATTGATACCCAGATACTTGGCGATTGGTACGCGTTGTATAATCCAGTTGGTAGGGTATTCTACTACTAGAATACCTATGTATATACATGTTGTTAGCCATGGATACTGCTCCCATGTTAGCGATTGCTCAAATCTGAGAAGGAGAATAGATGGATAAATACCTGTGAGTCGGATACATTAGCATCTTTTCTGATGCCCATAATCGATGTGAATGCCAATGTTCCTTTATCAAGCGCTTGTATAAAGTATGTCAGGATCATGATAATCAATACTCGTCTATCTATGAGTTTCTTGAGTCGTTTATTCTCATCATCGCTTATATGGATAAGCACCTCGCTGGTATATTTAGCAACTTCAGAATCGACACGCCCATAATCCATATGATCTGGCTTGTCAGGCCCTGTATAGAGCATATCTTCGACGTGGGATATGTCGTGATCTGCTTTTGGATTTGGATGAGGATGAGCCATTGCCTGTGCCTTTGGCTTTTGAGACGAATCTTCGATGGAGCCAGCCATGTTCATCTTGGGTGCCGAATTGCGGGCTCAGTGGCGAAAGGGATAAGTGAAGTGAGAGAGAATAGAACTCGCGATATCCCACTTTCTGCAAAGGTCATGAAGCTGGTATAAATACTGTACATCCCACGCAATCTCGCCCGCTTTGGCCGCATACATGCATGCATCTTCATCCCTCGAACAGGCCGGAGCGAATTTATCCATCCCATGGGGAAGCAGAAAGTTGCTTATGGGGAAGTGGGGTACCTGGTCTTCAACTTGGCATCAAATCCTCGGGGCATCTCGAGGGTATCTCGCTTTCAGGTAACCGAGACGTGGGGTACATAAGCTGCTTTGACAATCGGTTATACACGAGCACCAAACAGAACACCGAATACAGGAAGATCTCCATTCGCCAAAGAAACGGATAAGCAGGTAGATGTGGAGGTGAGTGAAGGATGCCAAGAATGTATTGACAAGGGTAGTAGCTCAACTTGTTGATACACACGAGCACTTCTACGAGACCGAGTCTGCTGCGCGGTGAACAAAAAATGATCACCTTCCCAGAAGAATCGTGCAGTATCCTTGCTGTCTCTTGAGCCTTGTCACGGTTCAATGTCTTTCAATCTTGATATCCACAGAAGTGAAAGGTTTCGTCTCGTATTGCATCTGGGTATCATATCTTTCTGAAATTCTAAATATGCCAACAAAATTCAAATCATTTTCTTTCTGAAAATATGCACAAAATTAGATCAAGCAACATTCAAGCTAGTCGCTATTAGCTGATATCTAGTAAACCTTTCAAGAATCATAGTCCCAATATAATGGTCGAAAGAAGGCAGTTCGGTAAAGTCGTTGTTTTGATTACATTACCAACCCTTTTTCATAGCCAGCTGGAATTTGTATGCCTAGAACAATTAGCAAGAGATCCGAGTCAAAAAGCTGGATAATACGCACCCAAGTAGTGAAATCATCTTTCTGCCCCTCCCAGTCTTTGATCAACAACTCAACTGTAGCAAAACCAGTGAACCAAGTCTCATCCATGAGCTTGTCAATCGCAGAACTATCTAAATCATAGAATGCACTTGCTAGATCATCCGTGAGGTTTGTGATCTTCTTCATTCTTACTAGTACTTCATCTAAGCACTCCACAATACCTGGATCCTCGGAGGATTTCTCCTTCAGTTGTGTAGGCAACTCGGGATGTGGCAGGTAGGGAAGTGTCTTGAACCTTCTCTTCTCGACCGCTTGATACATCAGAATTATGAGTCTCAATCTTTTGGTCGACGACTCGAGCTTTTCACGAATCTTTTCCGGGTCGTCCTTGGGTATATGTGGTTGCGATCCAAAGAGATCATCCACTATATCTTGAGGGTCTTTTCGTTCGTCATCTTCATCACCACTGTTCTCATCCTCATCCTCGTCATCTGATTCTTCCTCCGCCCATGCTTGCAATTCTTCGAGCGCATCTTTCACCAAATCTCGATATTCTACAGCTTTCTTCATAGCCAATCCTGCTACACCCAAAGTCTTCAAACCCATGACAGAATCACAGGCATCCCATACAACACCTGTCGAAGCCAAACTACCCTTCCCACTTGATTTTCCCGTTCCATTCTTCTTGTCGTCACTCAGAATGTTGCCGTCTAATGGAATTGCGTTGATCAGAGTCGATAACTCCGTCAAAACCTTATTTACTCTCCATTGCAGCTCTTCACTCATAGCCTTAGTGTATTTCGCAGCATGGCAAATTTCGACGGCAGATGCCAGGCCGGGCAAAGGTCCCGACACAAGTTCTCCCAAGACTTTACTGATTGCGGAAGGCGTAAAAGGTTTATTGATAATTAAAAGAGACAACTTTGTCGAGTGTGCTTTGATTAAGCTCGCAGAATCATGGGCAAGGTCGATGGCATTGACATCGGCGTGCTTGGGTTGCCCTTTCTTTTCAGACGATGACCCCTCCTTCACATCTTCTGGAGCTTTGGCTGAAGCTTGTAGTTGTAAAATCAAATTTTTGATGTTTTCGACGGTAGATTTTAGAAGAGCCAAGTCATCGCCGGCTTTCTTTCCAGTGTCGGCCATGATATCGTTGTTGTGGTTGTGGTGCAAATCCAACAGTTGTGACGCTGAGAAATCTGAAGCCTGAAAACTATTTTCTTGGTGGGGGTTTCCGCGCGAATGTCATAGGTAGTGCGACGCGATATTCACCCCTGTAGTGCGTCGATAAGCTTCAAGCAACCACCAAAATTTCCTTTACCATTCCGATAACAATGCGCTGACACCTTTTGCGGTCCAAACTTGGACGAAATAAAAAATATGTCTACACAGGAAAAAGCAGCAGCCGCTGCTCAAGCACCATCAAGAACTCTGGTCATTGACAATGGAGCTTACACTATCAAAGCTGGATTCTCATCTCCCGAATCCACGGATTCACCGCGAATTATACCCAATTGCATGGCCCGCGACCGCGAAAAGAAGGTCTACATTGGATCACAACTCGACAATTGTAAGGATTTTGGAGATATTGTCTTTCGTAGGCCTGTCGAAAAAGGATACTTGGTGAATTGGGAGGCAGAGAAGGAAATATGGGAGCACGAATTCTTTGACAAAAAAGCGCCATTACATTGCGATCCAAGAGAGACGGGTCTCGTATTGACAGAGGCACCCAATGCGCTGCCAGTCCTGCAAACAAATTGTGATCAAATGGTTTTCGAGGAATTTGGCTTCACTAGCTACTATCGGTGCCCTGGTATGTGGTGATATATATAAAGTCATGGTTTAATTGCGTATATTAATGAACATCTAGGTCCAATTCTCAATTCGTATAACGACATTCAAGGAATCTTTAAAGGGCCAGCTCGAGATCCATCACAACCTCTTCTTCCCGCCGAAATAATACTTCTCATCGATGCAGGGTATTCTCATACGACCATTACACCTGTGCTGCGAGGGCGCCCTCTACAATCGGCGATTAGAAGATTAGAAGTTGGAGGCAAGCTCATGACAAACTATCTGACACGCTTAATATCTCTACGCCAGTATGATATGCGCAACGACACCTATTTGGTCAATGAAATTAAGGAAGCATGTTGTTATGTATCAAGGGACTTCAATGGAGATATGGAGAAAACGTGGAAAGGAACCAGAGGAGACCGAAGAGAAATATTTGAGACGGGTGGTGGAATAGCGAAAGATTATGTTCTCCCGGATTATCATAATCGGTCTCAGGGTTTCGTGCGAGATCATGATCCACTACAAGCAGGCAAATTGAAACAGCTGACCAAGGGAAAGCTGGCAGAAGCTGCGGAAGATATTTTGACTTTGAGAAACGAAAGATTCACGGTCCCAGAATTACTGTTTAATCCATCGGACATCGGTATGCGACAATCGGGCATTGCTCAACTAGTCATGGAAAGTCTTTCTGCTTTACCAATGGGTCTATGGCCAGCGCTTCTCGCAAATATCATTGTCGTGGGGGGCAGCTCGAAGATAGAAGGATTCATTTTGAGACTGCAGCTTGAAATCAAGGCTCTTGCTCCAGCGGAGTGTTACGTTCGTTGTGCGAGACCAGAACATCCTATTATCAGCACTTGGAATGGTGGAGCAGAATTAGCGAGACATCCTGATGTCTTGCAGAAGCTATCGGTAACGAAGCAAGAGTATGACGAACACGGAAGTGCTTGGGTCGCCAAAAAGTTTGGAGGCAAATAAGGAGCGTGTTTACGGTACAATACCCGTCTCCAGACGTACGAACTCAAGCCCTTTTTGTTCAACCAACCTTGATGGGCAGTCTCAACTCCTTTCGGAAAATATTGTGGTAACTATGTATACATGAATTGCACCAAGGCGAACAGAACGATAGTCAAAGTATTCTACACAGTTGTTGCTATACTTAGTAAACCTCAAATCGCTAGACGGTTTCCTCAAAACGGTAATCAAACCCCAGATTATATTGTATATCCAAACCACAAACGCCACTTCAACACAACAGCGAAAAGACATCTACTGCGAGTCAATACTATGCCTAGTGAGATTCCTAAGGGATTGATCACTCACAATTAAACGACACTGGAACTCGCATTACATTTTTCCTCTGCAAGCTGCAAGGCAGGCCGCAGATCCAATTATACTACCAGTGCCTACTTCTGGTATAGGTGGAAGATTGAATCCTGCCGCTGGACTACCAAAAGCCGCAGCTATTATATCCGGTGGCAATTGTGCAAGTCCATTAAGAATGTTCTGTGTGCCTGCATCCTCCGAATTCAGCGCCGATACAAGAGTAGCCTTAGTGCAACCTTGAATCTATTCAGCATTGATTGTTTCAGTTCATAGGGACAAACAGTACCTAAATTTTGCATACTGTGAATACTTCCTCTCGGAAAGATTGTCATCTGCCATGGCCTCAGTGTTTGGTTAACAACCTTCGCCCCGTTTTCCTCAATCATCCATGTCTGCGTCACACCCTCGACTGCCACTACAAAGTTCGTGCCTCGTGGGTGGTAATGAGGAGGTAACATTCCACATGGTCCCAAGTTAATCAAAGCCATCGTCATATCGTAACTAGTCGAAGCAGGGAATGTAGCAGCATCAGCGTTGACGACGGCGCCTGGCGTATAGGTGTAGTGGGGCTGCGTAGTGAAATCAAAAAACCAAGTCAGGTTGTTGTTTAACAAAAAGTTCATTTTGTCGAGCTGGGTAGAGGCAACTTTGATCTCGCCATCGAGGATAGAATTTATCGTTACATCGATGCACTGAATAGAGGTCGCGAGTATGCCTAGCGAGGCAATTGCGAGTTTTTGGAACATGATATTGATTGGAAGTTCGAGCAACTGAATTCAGATGACTAAATTATTTCCGAGTGTTCGACGGCAGACTGCAGGATCAAGAGCGGATGCGGTGCGATAGAAGATGCTGCAGTGAAACTAATCAGGAATATTCCAAGATCTTTATACATAACCCGGCCATCCGGTTATTGCTCCATGACTGAAACAAGAGACACAGATTAGAACGCCACTCCTTGAGCCATTTATTTGTCACCATAACTTCATTTCCGCTTGCTTCTTTTTGTGGCGTGTGATGATGGGAATGGAAGATCAATGATCTATAAATGTGCCACTGAACGTGGTGGCATGGTACGATTATAATTAACGATGGGACGAGCGTTAAGTTTATGAGACAGATCCTCATCTCCTCTGGGATCTCTTGTGACCTCAGCTTGTGGCAGATGCTGAGAATGTATGAATGAACAAATAGATATTCATGAGCCTGCTCACAATTCTATCATGATGCCTTGTACACTTCACTCAAGTGCAGCTTGCTTTCTTCGTCTAATACATTTTGCCTGAGGATTGGAACTTGGCAATTTTTCTTCGAGGCTCGGTATATATCACCTTTAGCTCATGTTCTTTTCTTTCAGATATATCAGTATTAGGTACTATGAATACATGCACGCAAGTTCTCTATAGCATAGAACACGGTTTATAGCTTTAGGTGTACTGTGCTTCATGCCTTCAATTTCAATAGTTCGGCACTTCTGAACATAGTTGTAACTGCAAGGCACACACCCATTAGGCTGTAATCGCAAACTAAACATCAATTTGTGACGAGCATGTTCAAGGAGCCGTTTGTAACAGAATTTTCGGTGACAATATAGAATTCTATCTCAACTAGGTACTCTATCCTCTCACTGTCACCGATTCCTCCCCCGGAGCAAAACTTCCCATGTCCATCGTCTATCTACATACCTGTTTACATATTGGCTCATATCCATTCATTTACCACCTACCACCTACTACCGCATGCCATGTACCATATACCATATAGCACATGCTCCCCTCCCCTATCCAACCCATCCAATCATCATTTGTATACGTGGGGATGTACAAAAAACACAAAAATGCAAAGGCATAACACAGTAGAATCGAGATACCTACCTATCCACGCATTAGCAATTTTAATTTACTTCACTTCCCTTAACTTCACTTTCCTGCCCTCCTCCCACGGAATGC
Source organism: Botrytis hyacinthi (assembly GCA_004786245.1). Classification (NCBI taxonomy): domain Eukaryota; kingdom Fungi; phylum Ascomycota; class Leotiomycetes; order Helotiales; family Sclerotiniaceae; genus Botrytis; species Botrytis hyacinthi. Next base: position 17,384 of record PQXK01000176.1, on the reverse strand, counting down.
TAAGATCGGATCTCGAGAGGTAGAACTGCGATATACATATGTAGCACTGCTCCCTGGAAAACATAGATATTCTTCCGTTCTTTCGTATACATTAGAAATTCGGGATAGGATAGGATGGGATAGGATGGTACTATAGTAAGTACTACATGCACGATTTCAAGTATACCTCAATCATATATATATACATATATGTACCACGTACTACATACTACGTAATACCTACATAATACAACCAATCAATCCCTATCCCAATCCCAACTCTCTTATAGAGTTACAGTCTCACAGCCAAGTTACCTACCTACCTACCTCGCTATCTAGGCTCTTGGAGTATAGTTCAAGACAAACGGGCGAAGTCGGCACAGAAGAGCACAGCAGGATCAAGTAGAGCAGAGTAGAGCAGAGCACCTCGATGATTAGAAATATGAAATATGAAATTAGAAACATGATCCATGAACTTTGTATCATATTATGTATTACATATTTCCCACATTAATAAATTACTTCACTATATATCAGTATCTCAACCCCAGAATGGATCTATAAATAGGTGAATTCAAGGACGGATAGACAGAGAGGTAGATGGAAGGGGTGATGAGGGAAGATGAGCAAATATATAGAAGAGATTAAAAGGTTCTATAGGCAACATGGACAACACTCGAGGAGAAACAGCGTTATAGAATATTAGAGATATACCTACGACCTGCTACCTAGCTAATCAGCATGCAGAAGCAAGAGAGGTGATCCATCTCTCAAACAATTCCTAGGACGAGCGAGCGAGTACTTGATAGAAACATCAAATCTCAGTACTAGGTACTCAGGTACCAAGTCATGATGATTTCCAAGTGAGCCTGTAAAACTAGATTATAAATACGATCAACCACCTGCAATCTATACATCTGCAGTCTATGTACACAGCATACCAAAATTACTCAGATTAACACCACCACCTACTCCTCCCTATTAAAAAATCTACAAATTGGCTTTTACCCACAATCCCAATTTCTCCAAGCCTGGATGACCATCATACAAATCCCTTTCAACCGCTCTAGCATTAACATGTTTGGGACCCAACTCACTGATCTTCTCTACGCCTAGAAGTCTCATGCACGTTTCCATCTCGGCTTTGAGGACTAGTAGATGTATGTGTTAGCAAATTCCCCAATCGAATTTCAACAACTTTTCAAGAAATGAAGAGAGGAAGTAGACACTGCTGGAACAAACAAATCAGAAAATACATACTCTCAAACGTTCTTTCAACGCCCTCTGGACCACCAGCCCCAAGACCAAATAATGCAGCTCTGCCGACTCCCACAGCTTTAGCTCCAAGACACAATGCCTTCACTACATCTGTTCCCCTCTTAATGCCACCATCGACCCAAACTTCTATCCTGCTGAGAACCTCTGGGCAGTATTTTTGGATCTCAAGGAGTGTGTGGATAGCAGGTGGTGCTGTATCTAATGCTCTTCCTCCATGATTTGAAAGAAGAATGCCTTTAACTTGTGGTGCATATTGGGCAGCTAGATATGCATCTTCATGGGTTTGGATACCCTTCAAGACAATTGGCATTTTAGTATGTTTGGCCAACCATTGCAGGGTAGATTTCCACGTCAAATCTGCAGCTGTTCCCATAAACAGTTGTCTACCCACCCCTCCTTTACCAGCCGGCGGACTGTTATCTTCCACAATTTCCTTGGCTTTTACTCCCGAGGAAACAGGTAGGCTAGCTCCTACATCCTTCTGTCTCTCATCATGTTCCCTCTTTCCCGGCACTGGCGCATCTAGAGTCAAAACGATAAACTTATACTTATCACTCATAGCATTAATCCTCTGCAGCATAGCTTCGCTCTTCTTCCTATCATTTTGCACATACAACTGCCAACCAAAAATCTGCCCTGGTAGTGAGCCCTCTACAATTTGTTCAGGGGTCATGCTCGCATTATTCGACACAATTTGCACCGCACCAAAGTTCGAAATTCCCTTTGCTATGCCCTGTTCACCAGCCGGATGGGCTAATCTTGCCATTGCTGCTGGCGATACAAAGATCGGCAATCCAACTTTCTGCCCCAGTATCGTGGTGGAAGAATCGCATTTTGTGCAATCGACAAAGACTCGTGGTCGCAGGAGAATCTGTCGATATACCGCATTATTGAAGCTTTTTGACCAAAGATCATCTGCCGCCGAATAATAATATGACCAGCATTTATTTGAAATCTTCTTCGTGGCCAATTGTTCAATCTCGTCGAGATTGAGAAGGGTCTTGACATCCGCATCTATATCAATCGCATCTTCATCGTTATCTTTTGAACCCGCAGCTTCAACAGGAGAACTCTTTGTTTTCTCTTCGACCGGTTGCTTTAGTTCCGAAACGTCAATCTTGCCGAGGATTTTGGAAGCGTCGAGATTCTCTTCGAGGGTTCCGGGCGGATGAATCATTTCGAATTCCTCGGTAGCGTCAACATTACCGGCGAGGCTGAGAACGATTTTGGATCCGCCAGGGTGATTGGGGAGAAACTCCGTTACATCGTAGACGGTTGAATTGATGCATACCCAGCAGGATTCTGGTGTATTGTGGGATGAGACTACGTGTTGTATGTGTTAGTTTCATGGAATGCATTCTAGAAACGGGTGAAATGGGACGGAATAGATTAAAGCAGATATAATTGACTAAGAAAACATTGAATAGGAATCAAAGAAAAGACAGTCGAGATAAGTAGAAGAAATGAACTATACCTTCTGAACCCTTAAATGTCTTCGTCATTTTGACACAACCTCGAGGTCTTTTGTACAACAGTCGAAGAATATAATAAATAGTGGCAACCCTTCTATCCTCAAATACCTATCCCATATACCCATGGAAAAATAAACAAATTACACAATATAATAATAATCAATGAAATATAGGTCGGTAGACACAATCCAATCAATGGGACACTAGACACGAGTAATATAACCCAAAAATGAATAATAGAATCAAGCTTCACTTCAAGAAGCATTCCCCGGCGATTTCGGCCCTCTTTAAACCGGAAGATGCAGTCCCCATAAATCTGGGGTTGAACGGAGAAAAGTGACGATATATGTCCCACTTTTCTTATTCATCGTTCTGTGATGGAGAGCGAATCATGGAGGGCGATTGGTAATTCCGTTCATGCATGAGTTAACAAGACACCAACTTACTCGTAGGGAGACTCGAAGTTTTGTCTGTTTCTGGGTATACCTTGATGAATGGTGATGTGAATATTAACAAGAGCACCTACATAAGGGAGGAATTATAACATACCTACCTACATCGCCTTGGTACCCAGATATGTCTTGAAGAAATTAGGAAAGATAGAGACTGGGGTGAAAAGGATAGAAACGTCCTCCTCCCTCCACTTATGGATGATCATGTGCTACAATTATTACTTATTATATTATACATGCCAATATATCATTTATATCTAGACGATAAATATGATCTTTCCGGCCTCCCAAGTAGCGGTGAATGAAGGTGGTTTATAGGTTAGAAAGAAGCATAAGAGAACATGGGATAAAAGCTATCAAACTATTTTCACAAATCATTTCAATTTATAAAAAGAAAACGTCGACATCTATGGTTATAGTAAAAGGGTATCACAGTCTTCCTTCGCTTCGCTAACTACCTAGCAATCCTAATTTATCTATCATACAAGTAATGGTATCATTCTCCATCGTTGACCTCACGCAGCCTCTTCACCACCCCAAAATCCCAATCCATTGTACTTCTATAACCTTCAAATGTGGATTGTGAAATCTTGTGCAGGCACATTTCGACCATACCGTTTAAACTCCTTCAATGCTCCATTCACACTGTATAATTTCAATAGCACAAAAATTCCATTCGCTAAAAGACATCGCGCGTTTCAAAATGGCGTGGTACAGAAAGAAAAAACGCCTAAAAACCATGCTGTGTTTGATTCAAGTTGAACGATAAAACACCGGAACTCATTTACAAGAGCTTCAGTAACCCAAGAGCTTTGATTTGATAAGAGGATTTATGGTCTCCATTGCTTCTTGGGATTACCTTTGCTATCAGTTGTGGATGTGCTGCTGCCTCTGTTTGGTGCGGGACTATCCCTGCCAGCCATTTCCGAGTTTCTGCCTCGTGGGGTAGGAAGAAGGCTTATCCTTCTGCTGGTAGCTAACGAGCTAGCAGGTCTTCGAACCACCGGGCTGCTAGCTCTGGCTTCATATGAATATGAGGGTTGCATCGAGGAGCGACGATTATTGCCTGTCAGATTGGACATGGAAGACTTGCTGGCCAGAACACGGGGACGGGAAGGTGAATTAACTGATAGTGTGTGCTGGGAGTATGGTCCAGGGGTAGAGAGGTCACGTCGTACTGTTCGTGAAGCCGGTCTATTGCCTGAAGGAGTTGTGGGTTCTCGGACGACTGGAGAGGCTGTATTTCCGCGGCCCAGTGGGCTTCGTAGTGGTATCTTGGAATCAGAAGTATTGGACCTAGTAGACCGATTCGATTGGGTGGAACTTGGTGTTGTGACACTAAGAGGTTTGAATCCATGGCCAATGAGTATATCACTGGTATTAGTGCTGGTATTCCATCGAGGTCGATTTTCACTGGGTGTATTGGAAGGTCGGGGGAGTCGACCAGTTGGTGTTGCAGAGCTTTGTCGGGGAGGAATAGGAGATGGGGAAGCTCGACTAAAAGATCGAGGAGGTTGCCCAGCACTTAAATTTCTTCTTGCTCCAGCCACACTACTTCTGCCATTGGAACGTACTTTTCCATTTCTTGCGGGTGTTGTTGGGTCAAGTTTACTACTTAAATTTGACATGATCACTGAGGATGCTGGCGAACTTCCTGGTGTGTCATTATTCAAGCTTCCAATGGTTGATCGATCATTCGAAACCATACTCGAAATTGAATCTCTGAGCTGCTGGTTTCTGCGATCTGACTGAAGTTCTTCAAGTGTTGTGTCCAATTCGTTCATTTGATCTTTCAATGAATCCCACCTCTGTTGCATATCTGAGTGCAATCTCAAGATTTCACCATTGACTGTGAGGCGATCCTTTACTCCTTTCTCGATGATTGATAGGACTCTCTCGATGGCTGGACCGTAGTGCATCTTCTTCGCTTCGTAACTTTCAATCTTCTTGCCCATTGTAGCAGGGTTGTTTAGATGAACCCCGGTATCAAGAGATTCCTTCAACTTGGCACAGCTTCTTTCGACAGACTCATACATTTTCTGTGCTTGTCGACCCGCACCACGGAAGACGAGAACCCAACGATCTTCACCAAGTTCCCTTCGTAATGATTCAGCATCCTTCTCGAGAGAGTTCCAACTTTTCTCCAAACCACCTCGTCGACTTTCCAGCTCGTCGCAGGCCGTGGGAAATATTGCTTCGGCTCTAGCATGAAACGTAGATAACCTCATAGGTAAGAAGTCCAAAGAAGCTCTCAGGGGCTGCATTCTTGCAAACAATGCTAAGAGGCTTGAATCGTCTTGCGCCATTATCGGTGTAACTGGCGAGTTGGGGCTCAGGGGAAAGGCTGCTGAAGATGTCATACCAAATCGACCATTGGCCTGTAACCTCGACTTGGAAGAGGGCGTTTCTTCTACAATTGTCTCCAGCTCTTTGATATCAACTCCGTCGTTGTCGGCTTCTGCCAAGGACTTGTGCCGCTTCTCCTCCATTTCAAAAACGAGTCGCGCCAGAATGTCCACTTCATTGCCTATATCTCCCAAAACTGTATTCCATAATTCCTCCCATTCCATAGCAATCTCAACCGAGTTTTTCACACCCTTGAGATTTCTTCTTATCTTTTCCCATTCCTCAAGGATGCTCTCTACCTGTAGTACAACCTTTTGAAGTTCGTCTGCAGGAACCGTAGCAATATCCGGGCGTTCTTGTAAAGACTCGATGGCTGACACGTAAACATTAATTAATTTTTCGAAGCGTGTAATCGCATTATCCACTTCCTCCAAACCTTCTCTACCGCCAGCTGCTGCCCATTCCACATCATCCTCTCCATCTAGGCCAGAGACAACATCTGATGCTTTTGATATCCAACTTCTAATTTGTTCTGCGGCTCCCATCAATGCCTTCGAGGCAGATTTTGAGCTGGGAATTGCGGATATTTTCGTTGACAACGAGGCTGCATCTGGTAGTTGCAAAGACGTCAATTGAGCAAGTTGACTTGCAAAAGACGCTCGCGATAACGTGTAAATTGAGCCTGCCCGTTGATGACCAAAGGGATTGAAGTAGGATGAAACGTCATTTGAAGATTCGCTGGGTGTTGTCGCAGTTGGCGGAGTATCTTTAGCTATGGGGGGTGGAGGTGTCTCGTCCTCGTGGATAGGAGGTGGAAATATTTCGTCTTTTTGGATAGGAGGTGGAGGTATCTCAATCTCTTCTACAGGAGGTATCGATCGTTCGATGTGCGCCTGCTTTATATCTGCCATTGTTTTCGTGCCATTTCCATTTATATGTTCGGGTAACCGATACTTCTGCGAATCCATTCCTATAAAGTCAACATTTGTTGTCATGTCCTGATGACCAAAGTTATCAAGCGAAGGCGTTGACTGCGTGGCACTGTCAAATACTCGCGTGTCACTAATGTTGATCTCTCGAAGGTTGGTCTCTTTAAAGCTACCTCCAGTTACTTGAGGAGTCAAGAGGCCAATGCTGCCACTCCAAGCTCGACCTCGTCGGTGAATATGTGAACTCGTAGAATTAGCGCGGTGGAGGTGATCAAGTTGGCGAATTTGATCTTCAGGAATGCGGCCAATTCGGTCCACTGGTGAAGTTGTCGTTGCTGAATTTGGATCAGGGTCTTTTCCAAAACCTAACGCTGCAAGTCGAGCAGCAAGACCGGGCGATGGTTTTCGCACAGTTCGTGGTTTTCGTTCGTGATCTTTATCTGGCGTTGAAGGTGTAGAATCGTCGGATTGCACGCCGGGACTCGAAATATATTCCGACCGGGGTCGCAAAAATGTATCGGATCGCGAAAGCGCGTCTTTAAGCACTGTCATTTGAGTGGATTTGGCAATCTATCTTTGGGAATTCATCGATTTTCAAAGGCGCAAAAGCGACTATGGAATATCTCATCTCATTACGTCGAACGAGATGGAGGGCATGTACAGGTGGCCGTTTGGTAAAGATAGGTAGTTAAGAATAACAAACTTGGGTTTGGGGTTGAGTTTCTGGTACTGTCAAAGCAAAACCGTTAAGTTTAAAGGGGATCCACGGCCTAGCCTCGAAGCTTTTTATTAAATGCGAAATGAATGAGGTCTTATCAATTTTGGTTTGGTAACAAGGTCCCGGTGTGGTACGGTAACATATTTTATTGGAGAGAGAGAAGTCTAAAAGAGGAGAAAAGGAAAAGGGGAAGGAGGAGGAGGTGAAGAAGAGGAAGAGGAAGAGGAAGAAGAAGAAGAAGAAGGAAGAGTCAATTTCAATAATGAATGATGGATGATAATTTCACGAACAATAATAATCTTCAATTGAATGCCACGGAGTGGAATTATTGAATTCGAGAGGAGTTACATTACAGTATTTAGGTGTTTGAGGTTTAGGAACTGATTGCTGGTAAGAATGTTTCGCGACATTCCTCTCATTTCAACTGGATACGTATTCAGGACCAGTACCTCCAATGACAAACAAGCATACTTAAATAATGAGTACTGTATAAAGTCGATGAAGTCGTTGTACCAAGCGATTGGGGAGAACATCCAGATTGATTTAGATTGATTGATTGGATTAGAAACTTCTCGGTCATCCATCTTCTTTTCCTTACCCACCTACCTAGGTACTTTCCATGCCTCCTTCTGAAATGCTCAATTATTCGTGACGTTCTGATTGATTGATTGATTGATTGATTGATTGATTGATTGATTGATTGATTGATTGATGGATGGATGGATGGATGGATGGATGTAGGACTGTTGAGTGGATTCCGCACCTACCCAGATACTTACATCGTCCACAGGACTTAATGAATACCTACCTAGTAGCTCAGTTGATATCTGTCTATTCATCTACTGTGGACGACTTAACTTATTCTAATATGTGGGATCCACGAATAGCCTCGTTCCATTCCTGTAACTGGGATAGCCTTGCTCTCTTTTATATGAAACGTGAGAACCAGATAGGATGAGGCATCATATGATGACTAAATGAGATTTAATAAGCTAATAACATTACAAAGTTGCTACTGCTACTCTAGCTTCAACCTTTTGTATCAACGAGCGTTTGCGAATTACGTAGGGGGGGCAGGGAAGGTTCCCATCGACTCAATAGTATAATATAAACCTTCTCACGTCCACAGGTCATTCGCTGGCTCGGCTGGGTACTAGGTAGTAGGTACTAGTCATTTACTCTCGAATCACAAATCACATGATCGCGAAACACAATCTTCTTCAACTTTCTTCGACGCCCATCGGTCCTTGTCAACATTATATTAGTGACGAGGATGGCGAGGATGAATCGGGTTCTTTTCGCTGCATTCGGGATATCTCTGCATTGCATCAGTATGCATTTGAGGTGTACCTAGTCAACCAGAGATCAGAGATCAAATATCAGACAATCACTGTGCAGACTTGTGTATCGATATCCCAGCAGTCGGAACATCTTCGGTCTCTGACTTCTTTGCCTTGCAGCTTCTATTCTGGTACACACAGCAGCTTCTAAAGGCTGTGGGATCACTTTCACTCGAAGTTCGAGATTCCAATGCCAACAATAAGTACCTGCGGAACGAACATGCGAAACTGTGTACCCATTATGTTTCCTCCTGTCATCAAATATCAAATGTTCTGGACATCTCAAGAAATTATTGATTGGAGATAGGTATTGTATGATTCAAGACACATCATGACAATTGACAGGTAACAATTGTTGGTACTACACATCTGTGGTATCTAGAGTTGGTTAGAAAAGATACCTAGGTGATTCGGTGGATAGGTAAATACCTACACGAGGTTATCCCCCATGCTCCTACCCCAGCTTTCTAGTTCCCCACGTCTTCCCACCTTCCTGTAGTTCAGCATGTTACTTACTCTATTGCTTTGTTATTACACCATACCATAATACCATAAATTCTTGGAGGTCGTGTGTCTATATTCGATATTTTATCCATTGAGCCTCAAGCAATTCTCAATGCTATTTACAGCCAAGATTTCAGATAGCAATGATACTGGTCACACAAGAATATCGAAACTTCCCTCGAATTTTCAATGTCAAGTCCTAGGTAATCCATCTCACCGCCGAAGTTAATACATAAAACACAAGGCAATGTGTCTGTCCAATCGAATTTGGCTGACATGCAATCATTAGGTCTTCTGCAATTGAGCAGAACCATATTGGTAGGTGTATTTGTGAAGTTCACAGGTTCCCACCCTAGCTGCTCAACAGCATAAATTCATACATGCGCTTGATTTGTTGTCAAGTCGCTTTTTACCCTATTCTTCACTTCAACGCCTAACATAACTACTCAGACGACGAAAGTAACCATACGAGCTTTATCAACTCCCTTGGAAAAATACGTTTTCGTCATGGCTCCAGTGCCCGTTACGATTCCAATTTCCAAAATCAAATATGGGTGAAATTACCTGGAAAAAGTAAGTAGAAGTTGAATTGTTACCCCAATCATCCTTATTCACATGTACAACTATTTAGTTGGTTCTGACGACTTTATCGATGAGTCGCCCGAATTAGACGAAATATATACAGTGATAGCAAGACGTGAAAGCACATCTACATCAGATTTGACGGCCAATTGGAGTGAAACCACCCACCCAATTATCTCCACAGGGTTGATCGAGCGGCGGCCATCGGCTACCTCTCGTACTGAAGCTTCTAGAAAGTCTAGTTCGAAAGATCATGAAAGATCCCCGGTGAAGAGGCGAAGGGTAGATGATGACAATTCGTCTGCTTTAAGCAAGCGTTCAGCTGTCAGATCCTACCCAAGAAGACCCGCAAAGACCGATGGATGTCTCACTGGATCAAATACTTCTGGTGAAATGGTGCATCAGCGGCCTGTTGATTATGACTTATCTACAATCTTCCCTCGAGAACTGAATGTCCAAAATGAAGTTGTGGATGACCTATCTCAGTCAGAAATACAGCAGGCTTGCCTTTTGAGATATTTTGCAGATGAGCTAGCTGGTTGGGTATGTACAGCCCTCAAATAAAGCTCACCCTTGCTCATACTTATTACTATTTTCAGTTTGACCTCTGTGACCCGGAGCGCCATTTTGCTTTAGTAGTTCCACAAAGGGCGAAACACTGTCCCGCACTTCTCAATGCTATATACACAGCATCTGCGAGATACCTTAGCCGGCTTGAACGGTATAGGAGCAATGGCATGGTTGAATATAATGGAAACCCGCTGCCAAACTTACATATGGAGACTGCTGCTGAATATCACAGCAAGTGTACAGAGCATCTTGTATCTGTTTCGGATAATCTTGATGTCTTGTATGACGAAAACCTACTGGTTGCTTCTGTGATATTAAGATTTTATGAAGAGATCGATGGTTTGCTCTTCCTATCCAATGAAGTTAGATTACTTTGACTAACCGTATATTGTGTTTTATAGCACCGTTGAGCGGGGGAGACGGGGCACCAAAAGGAACTCAAGTATTTCTCACAGCTCAAGCATCAGGAGGTCTTGACAGTAGCCTTCGTAGAGCTGCTTTTCGTGTCGCATACAGACAAGAAGTTCATATGGCATTTCTTAGACAAAGACCTTTTCATATGCCTCTACAGTATCACGAATATCGATCCCTCGAATATGCCGACGATTTTACATGGGCTTATCGGACAATTGTCCATTGTGCTGACGTATTACAATACTGCTACGGCCTGGGCAGTAAATCCAATAGCGATTATGACATGTTAGTTCAGTATCACGAAGGCTGGGAAAGCTTACGTCCACAATCCTTCGATGCTTTATACGATAGAGCTGCTGCTGTGAATTCCAGACGGACCCTACCTGAGATATGGTATTTATCTGATTGCCATGGTAAGTGGTTCTTGACAACTTGCAATAATGCGATACTCATCAAATGTAATAGTCACTGCACATCAACACATGGATATCTCCCGAATCCTACTCACAACTTACGATCCACGAATACCTAGGTTGGGGCCAGGTCTCAGAGCAGTTAAACAAGACATCGAAGCATGTTTTCTTATGTATAACTTTGAGTGCCTATACTGATTCTGATCCCCTAGGCACAGATAAACACGATCGTTAAACGTCTTTGTGGCGTAGCAATATCGAACCACAAGTCTCCATCCGCGATGAACATAGCGTATATGGCTATCTCTATGTGTAGGTTGTCGTTCTCGTCATCAAGTTTCGAATTCAACTAATCACATTCCCTATACAGGCGGCGAACAGTTTACAGATATCGAGGACCGAGGGTGTGTTCTCGAGGTATTGAAATACACTGAGCAACAACATGCATTGCCAACAACACATATTCGTAATAGGTTGATAGAAGCGTGGGAATGCTCAGAAAACGTGCCAGTGAACCATAGCCAAGAGGCCATAGAAGGCTACATGGATATTATTGATGAATGATTGTTGCAACAGTGCATGGTAGTATGTAGATTTGCATTGGGGTTCCAGAAACCCAAGATATCACAGGTTACTATCGGCGAAACCAGCGTTAACTCCAATGAAAGTTATACTAGCCTTATATCTAATACATGCTTTGAAGCAAGTGAACGACCCTCAATTGCAGTGAGGATAAACAGCTCACGACTTGGATATGCAGATCAAATGCAAGGTCTTCTGGGTAGAATATTAGATAAGTACTTTCATCATCCATAGGAGGTATGACGAATTCATTGATCACGCAATAGGCAAGGAACAAGATAGGTACTAGGGAGGTACCCATCAAGGTGTTGGTAGTGAGTGACACAGACTTCAGAGGTATCCATCAAGGTGTTAATCACTAGATGCTTTTTGCTTCTAAAGAATTATAAAGTTAGACACATCGACTCTATAAAAGCCTTTTCTTTTAACAAAATCCAAAGAAACTTTTTCTCTTCTCCGTCTTCAAACCTCGACTCAAGAAATCTATCGTTGGTTATTCGATTCCAGCGCAAATTTCACGTCTCATTGATTACCTAGGTACCTACTTTACATTCGACCCCTCGTCCAGTTACTTGGGAAGGGAGATATTGGGCAAAGCGGGCGAGTTTAATCGGATTCTATTTCCTCACGCTGAGATGCTCTTCGCCTTGGGCACAACTAAGAGTTCTGTTTCTAGAGCTCATCTCGAGGATGCTTCAACCAAGACCCATCCACGCACTTGCTCATTTTGGGGCGACTGTTCATTGCGAATCCAAAGAACAGTTCGCATTATGCTATCACGACACAAAAAATATGGTCACATACAAAACGGAGTTCGTTACGGCCAATCAAATCAAAAAGTTACTTGAACGAATGTGATGAATTTATCTTAAATCAACAACCAAAAACAAGTGGACCCTGCTTCAACCCCCGTCCGTTGCAAACAGCACATATATATCTCGTCGACGACCGACCAAGAAGATAGCATACATCCACTGTGTCATCCCCAGGAAATATAACATGCAGAAACTCCTCTGAATGCAAGAATCAATCACTATTCCAACTCATCACATGGTGTACTGGTCGTCTCACTCGTGGTCTTCGGTCATCGCTGTCTTGGTCGAGATGGCTGGTGATATGACGGAGCGACGAGGTGAATACTTATGAGGTTATGTGAAGAGAGGTCGAGAGATGATGCGATTAGTGCTACAGTGGTGTCTGTTAATACCTGGTGCCTGCCCAGTGGCAAGGGAGAAATTGGCATACCTTGTCTTTGCAGCAGCTGCAGGTGCTTGAGCAACCTTCAGAGGCAGCATGAGTGCAGCAAGAGCATGGAGACATGATGAATATTGGTGATTGTTTTGTGGAGTGTGTCGGTTGGCTTTATCGTGGTGATTTGTGTGGATGTTCGTTTGATTGATTGTTTGAATGTATTGCTGTTGAAAGAATACCAAAAACAAGAGGAAGTAAAGCAGATACTTATACTCACAGATCAAAGCTATAAACTTCAAAGATTAGCCATCGGGAGCTTGCGAAAAGAAGCTAGAGTGCGAGGCATAGAATACGACCGGCGAGTGACCTACGCTTCCAGGGTTCATCCTGACGAATTGAGAAAGGAGGGGTCCCCAAACTAAAGTTAGATGCCATGAATTACACAGCAGGCGGAACAAGAGGCAAGTGATCAACCATCATTCGATAACGATTACTCGACGGCGTGGGTGTCCTTCCCCGGAGATCTTGGTCTCACGTTAGTATTTTGCTTTTTTGGGTAACCCGAGAACATGAATTCATTGACAGTGTGGTATTTCGGTGAGGGTGTGGTAAGATATTGTTACACGATTATTGCGCCGATCTTAAGCAGCATGGCCTCACCTGAGGTGACACGACGTCAGGAAATTTCAAGATATATTCAATGATGCAGCTTGCTCGAAGAAGGACAATCAGTCGCGGCAAAACATCAACCCGGATAAAGTCACGGAGAGTTTCTCAGATACATTGATGTCAATACGGTACTAGTTCAACATTATACTTCTAATATAATGTTTGAAGGCAATGTGACTTATCCATTCCTGGGCAGCGATGGCAAGGCTGAGACACTCTGGACAAATGGATGGATTGATAAGATGGAAGTCAAAAAGGCTTGAAAGACGTGGCATCACCTTTATGGAAGCTCGAGTCGCGAAGGGAATAAAGGTTCAGCGTTTGCGCTGTATGACAATGTAGGTGTGGTAGGGAAAGCCTTAGAGTCTTGAGCTGACGAATCCTTGGACTTGGTACTGGGATGGGATCAAGCTGGGAGATTGTAGCCCACTCACAAGGCCACGAGGAAAGTTTCCCGCCCGCGGAAGAAGGCTTGTGATACTTTGGTGATAAGATAAACTAATATAGAATCATAACAAATGGAAGGGAATACAATTGGTAAGTCGTGCAATGAGGATTTACCTGCGTTTACCCCGCATTTATCGCAAGGGGAATAAGTAGTGGGGTATCTATTTATCGAGAGTTTCTCATGTCACAATCACAAAGATCAACAATTTGGAAGCAGATTACGATATAAAATATTGGGAGTCAAGATGACAGTTGATTTGATATCAAAGCAAGTTTGAGAACTCCTTTCCCTTTCCGTTTCCTTTCCGCATGAAACCCAGATATCAAAAGCTTTCCATTCCCCCAAGTTTGCTGCATAAAGTCCAACCCAACGATAATCTTTCTGTATCCATTGCGTACCCGGCTAAATAGAAAAGCGTCCGCCCACAAGATCAAGATGTTTTGTTCGCATCGAAGAGGAGGATGTTCAATAGGTAATTCGAGGTCATTTCGAGAGAAATGATAAGGTGTTTAATGAACGGAATTGAGTATCATATTGAAGAATCTATTTGCAGGTGCAGTTGTCCTTTGGGCATTGGCCTATGAGCATGATTAGTACGAGTTCTCAACCAGCTCAAGCAATCCGAAGAATGTGATTGATACAAGGACCGAAAGTGAGATACATACAGGATTCGCCGCAGTTGCATCCGTGTTCTTCAGGCATCTTGATAGATTTGAGATGGTGGTAATTAAAGGTTTAGGTTGTTTGAAGATTTGTTGATTCGTTGATATGAAGTAGTAGGTAGGTAGACTTGTTTCTTTTGTGGTTGTGATTGTGGTTGTAAGACTTCACTGGAAAGAAGTTGAACTCTTAAATATCTCCAGGATGGAATCGGAATCGCTTGCATTCACTCCGTTTCTCCCATAACTTCTCAATCTTGACCAACCATATCCATTCACATTGCGCTCTTTGTGCGTCTTTTTGATTATTCAATGGAGCAAGGCGCATGCGTGCGGTGTTATTGCTTTACCCCACCACACCGCACAAACCTCTCACCCAACCATGTAGCATCTGACCCTCCCGAGCCCCCCTCCTTCACCCAATTCAGTGGATGCATCATACCTAATACGACCCCGCTATCGTACACTACCTAATAGGTAATAGCAAACTGATAGGTAATACATTCACCCGGATATCGTATAAAAGTCGTGTGAGACTGGGAAACTAGAAATCTATGATTGATATTCAGTGTAAGAGATGGTCTAATGATGCACCGCACCCCACCTCCTGAAACCCTTTCGGTTTCGCTAATCCTTGAGTGATTGCAGCGAGGTATGGCTCGTATGGGGCCGACTAGATGATTTCGGGGTGGTGTTAGTGGGGGGAAGTAGGAAGTAGGAAGTAGGAAGTAGGAAGTAGGAAGGGTCCGAGGATTTATTATTCATTCTTTTTCGTTCTGTTGCGCATGCCGCACATGCTAATTATTGATTCGATTGAGCGAAATTGAAATTGACTGACTGGGGTGGTGAATTTTGGATTGATCGATTCGAGGATTACGTTAATATTCACATGCTTTGATGCTCGCTTTACGTGTGTGTGTTTGCTGTGGCAATAGCAATAGCACTAGCATTATCTCGCAACTGGGGATTAACCTTGAGCATTACTCCCAGCAGTAGGTATCTAGATGTATGTACTGTGATAACAAGTGGTGATATGATAATGTGAATACTATTCAACTCAACTTACTTACCTGCCTATCTACCTACTGACGCTCAACAAGGTTACCGTGGTATGGTACACAGTATCTACGTACGTACACAGCATGATGAAAAGAAAGTTTGCAGATGTACGATATGTATGTGGGAGTAAGAGTAACATGATTCATTTCGTGCATGAAGGATCGTACGGCGTACGAGGGAGGGAGGGAGAGCGTACGGCGTTTGGGTCGAGGGAACAAATGAGAAGGGTGGATGGGGTGTGGGATGTGTAGATAGGTTTCCTAGATGTATAGATAGATAGATATTCTTTAGGTTGAGAATCCGCTTATCGGAGGAGACCCTGAGAGTGTGGATTGGTTATCGGATAATTGTCTATGGGAATCGAGAGTTTCCTTTCTTTCTTCTTTCTCTTTTCTTCTCTTGAGGAGATCGACTACCATAGAATAGAAGAACTAGGCTAGATATTGCAAAGCAAGAACATGAATTGTGCAGCGGCTTGCTCCTCTGGTTTTCGCATGCAGATATCGTGAATTCGTGGCGTGTGCTTGAGTCAGGATTTTTTTCCCCATCGGATTTACGCGCTTGAGATGGGGTATGAAGGGTTGTGTCGCATATTTCATAAGATAAGTGAGGTTTTTTGTGTTTTTCTTCTATACTGGTTTTGTCTTGTCTTGTCTTGTCGTAGGTATGTGTAGTGTAGTGTTGTGTTGTCAGTGAAACTATCCGGAAGTGGGTAGTGAGATCGATCATGTGATGTGGGTTGAGTGTTCATATATGTATGTCTTGATGATCGGTGGTACGTGGAGATGGATTTGAGGGGATGTGAGGGATTGATGATTTGTTTACTTTTGTGTTGTTGTTTGGTTTTTCTTTTCACTTTAGTTTTATGCCTTTCTTTTTCTTCTCCTCCCCAAAATTGGGATGGAAGGTTGATACTATGACATAGCACAAGTGTGACTGTGTGTATAATGTATAACCTCAAAGCACCTTAAACAGAATTCGAATTGGTGATATAGTTGTGGTATTCATGGGGAAAGAGATGAAAAGACCTTATGTGGTGATTTTGATGATTTTGATGAAGAAGTACATCGGTATCAAAAGTCCGTTGATATATACCTCAAATTATCAATTTCTGCCCCCCTTCTCTTCGTCGAATAGTTAGCAAAGCATGATCTAGGTACTCATTCCTAGGTATTGGTTGATACTTTATATTTGCAGGATATGTTCAACACCGTGGTAGATGACTCTATCTATTCATTTGGATCATACTCAGAATGAAGGTAAACATCGTTCGCATCTCAAGTTATGTCAATATAATATCACGGGCTATGTATCTGGGAGTAATTCCATGATACCGTGATTTTTACAGTTAGATTCACACACGAAGGATGTCAAGTCCCTTCACTGATACTGGCTTCTCTTCTTTCCAGTTATTCTTTTACTCTGCCTCCCTTTCTCTCCCCAGAAACCCTGTGTCGCCGATATTATCCAATCCCTTTCCATCATTTCTCCAAAAACTCTATTGTCTTCTACATACGACTATATTCTAAAGAGAATGGAAATACCGAATCCATTTTATCAGAAGACAAACTTCTAATTAGAGAATGAGGTAGTTGAATGACAAGATAATCATCCTTAGCAAATCGACCCGCAAGCCCGATTCGCATAACACAAAAAGCAAATATATTCTTTCACAACATGTTTCCTGTCACATACGACCATAGACTGAAGAGAATTGGGCATCCCGTCCGCTCTGCCATACACAAGCTTCAGATCGGTGGATTAGTAGTTGGGTGGGTG
>PQXK01000175.1:0-81655 GCA_004786245.1 Botrytis hyacinthi | reverse complement strand
GTAGATCACCCTGTAGCATGTAGGACAAGGTCAAATAGGAAAATATGATTTTTGTGACCCATATCATGACATGACCCACTTCTAGTCAAGTTACGTTAGCTTTAAATCTAAATTGAATAATTGACTTTTTAATTTTGATTCCAGCCGACATTAATCAGATATCTGTTCTCATATAGCATCTGTATTAGTAGATTTAAATAATACAGGACTACACTTGAGTCAAGTTTCGTATTGTAAAAGTAAAATTATGATTACATCTAAGGGGTTCAAACTGAAGTCTAGACGATACATGTATTTGCATGTACCATGTTTTACTTTCACTGCTTGTGTTGTATAAATATTCATTCAAATTGGAGAGGATATTTTTCTAGAGCCGTTAATGCTTGAAAAATGTCGTACGTTTATGAGTCTTGTAATCACGGTGGTGTGGACTAGGTAACTTTCAAGTAACATGCGATTATGTAGTGACTCGAAAAATTCTAAATGCATCCTACGAATACAGTGAATACGAACAATCATGACATATTGACCTCGTATCATTGACTCACAGAGTACAAACTTGACTCATAGCACAAGTCTGCGTTGGTGTTTTATATGCCTTCCATATCTTGAGTATATCAATCAACATCTTCAAGTATCGAGAAACGTGTTAATCTTCGCTCTGCAAGTGTGTTTTCACCTTTCTGACTTCAAAATAGCAGCAACTACAAATATCAACCAGGATAATACAAAATTGACCCCTCTACTCGAAGAAATTCTGGTGGAAATCCAAGCCTTACGCCACGACCATCTTGGCCTGACAGAAAAACAGACTCCAAGCCTACCCAACAAGAAAGGTTCCACACGAAATGATTCCACGCGAGGTTTTCCCATTCCTAGCGCAAGAGTCTCCGAAATATATGAAAATGATCAAGTGAAGCGTAGACGGAATGACGGAGTTGCTGAGAGCTTGCCCAGTAGAATAGGCACTGTCAAGGAACAGGAAAGATGGTCTCTATTAGTAGGAAATGCTTGGGAAGTTCCCGAAGATGGCCGCCTCAAGCTTACTTTCTCGAAACGCTCACTTCTTTCATCGTGTTCGTAAGTATTAAAATCTACATCAACAAACTCTGTTTTTTCGTTTGAAGATATTCAGTATTCTTTAGACATATTGCTGATACAATCATGCAGCAACACGGCCTTAAAAGTGTTGGAGGGAATCCATAAAGAGGATAGAGATGTTCCGAAAAGAAAAGCTTGATGTTACGAATTTTCGAATTTTTTCCTTCTACTTACAAGTAGGTTAGTTGCGAGTTACTCAAACCAATACTGTCGGCCTCCTATTTGACCTCGCCAAATTTTCAAAGCCGACTGTGGATACAAAAATCGCCCATTAACCAATTGCTGCTCGCGAACAACTTTTTTTCCAGGTTTATAGGCCGGATGATTCATCGAGAGACCTATATTGACCATTTGGTAATGGTGGCAATGGGTCGCATGGCTTTTCATCTTTATTCATAGTGTCATTAGTTGCCACTCTTTTTTCTTTTCACGAGTGAAGAATTACTCTTATTCTAGAACGTCTCTGCGGAAAATTTACAAAAAAAAGTATGCGGAGTAGTACTGATTGTTTTATGCATTAACTTCACCTCGAATTTGTTTGTTATTCGCGAAGATTTGCATCATAATAATAAGCATACTTTATCAGCATTCTTTTGGAAATAATTCGTTCATTCATTTTCCATTACGATCGTTTCTCTTCCCTGAATCTTCAATTCCGGAACAAGTCACTTAACGTTTACTTGATCTTTAACCATGGTTGTTCTACCCGATCCCGCTAGGTAAGACTTGTGTTCATTCCCATTCGCACCCTTCTCCCCCATCACCCCCATAACTTCATCACTAACCCCTCACTCAGCGACAAATGGCCCTTCTTTGGACACGTCTACTTACGACAAGATTCCCTGCCTTCCTCCCATCATTCGCGCCATCATAAGTCCCGCGATGAAACTCTGCGTCTCTGGAACCTTTATCTTCCTCTCGACCCACAAAAAGACCAGTTTAAATTTGTTCTCTTCCTACAACGTCTCATGACAATGGTCGAAGAGCATTATCGCAAACGCCATAGTGCTCAAGATTGGAAAGTCTCAAAACCAATCGAAGATTGGTACCACCAAAGTATCCGCGATCTTTCTGGGTTGGGAGTCGATGAGAATCTCATGAGTAGGGAGTGGAAAAAAGTAGTTCAGAAAGGAAATCAAGAAGCAGCGAAAAAAGAAAGAAAAAAGGCGGATAAAGTACATTTGGAAGAGATGGAAAAAGAAAAAGACTATCGGTATCATCGATATCGTGGTGGCAGAAGAAGATCATATTATGAACCTTCCGATACCTCCTACGATGACGAATCATCAGAAGGTGCAGTTTTCCACTACCACAAGCACAAACCTTCCAAATCGAAATCTCCCACCAAGAAAAAAGAAAAAGAAAAAGATCATCCAAAAGGGACCCCTAAATGGGTAATTTGTCCGCGTCGCTCAAAACACTGTTCGCGTGAACATGAAATGGTTAAATGTAATGGACGCTGCGGTCTTACGGCTTGTGTGGAAGATGCCCATCGTTGTCATAAAATATGCATCGACTACGAATGTACGGATCCGGATTGTGAAAAGTGTAAGAAAATAAAGGAGAAACAGGAGGCGTGGGAAAAGAAGGTGGCGAATCCTACGCACGAGGAGAAGTGGGTGGATTGTCCTTGTTCAGATCCGTGGTGTAGAAGGAAGGTTATGGAAATTAAGGAGATTCCGAAGCCACCGAAGCCGAAATTTTATGCTACGAAGCCTTGAGGTGTGAAGATAGTGTTTAAATTTCTGTTAGTATGTGGAGCCTGAGTTTTATGAATTGTTTTGTGTATATAGAGGGGCAATGTCTGGATTGGGTTGAATGAATGTATGTTCATAGTACGAGTCGATGTGGATAATTGAATGTCCATTGTTTGAATTCATATGAATGATTGGAGAATTATTGTATCAACCGACTTGAATTAAGAAGTAAAAAGTGTTAACCGTTTCATTTGAGAGCTGGGATACAATCGTTCACGTCTTGTATCTGGAATTAAAATAGTGGGGTTTTCACCGAGTGGTAGACACCAAGTAATTTGGAACTGTGATGGAAGATTGAGTATGTTGATACCTGCAAGAGATATTCTAATCCATTAATACATTTGAAATAACTTCACGAGGGCCAGACAACACAAATGAAAGACTTCCCGGCAATCTAGACGCGTTATATCTCCATGCTGCTCCATCCCAACATTCATTCATGAGAAGCAGTGCCTCTCAAGCCGAAGCTCAATGATGGAGTAAAAGGTTAGAGTTTTGCTTCCTTGAATATCTCAATCCAAGGATGAAAGTCCCCAGAACTCATTTCCTACCACCTCTCTCCGTGGTGAACCCTTTTTGAAAATGACTAACTGCTCCCTGGTCCGCTAGCTTTGATATGAAGTAGCTACCTAGGTACTTCAACGAATATCCTAGTAAGATGATCATTTGATAATAGAGGTATCTAGAATATACCTAGTGAATTGATCTAGAGATCCTGTGTCCGTGGCCAACCTCGGATAGTAGTGTTGGCTGGCTGTAAATCTATACGCCGCTTAAACATCGATATGACGTTATATCAGCCCACAACACTCATGACCCATCCATCAACTAACCCCCCAAAATAAACCCCACTACCTTTCCAGCCCCCCTCTACCTCTGCGTCGAAAATTAAAATCCCTCATGTCTAAATAACTCATCTGCCTTTCTCAAGCCTTCTTGAATTTCTTCTCTCGTCAATTGAAATTCTGTTCCCGCCAACGCTCTATCCACTCTCGTAATACTTGTCGTAGCTTCTATCTCGTAGAATCCTCCTAGTCTCCACTTATCATGACATCGCTGACAGAATATTTTAACGGGTGGACGTCGCACAACGATACTTCCAGGCGTGGGTTTACATGCAAAACTCATGGGAATGATTCTGTTGCGGTGGTACTGGGCAGGGTGGGTGGAACAACTCAGCCAGGGAGTAGCGTTCAGGGCGGTGGGAAGGTGTTGGCAGAGGTACATGACCGGGTTGCACATTTTTGGTGTTTGATTGGAGTCTGCTGACGATTATGGGTCTGATTGGTTTGGTATTCTGGGTTTCTTGATGAATGTGAGAGTTGTTCTTGAAGTATTGTTCTTTCATATTTTGGTGTAGGAGGCATGTTTAAATATTCCTCGTCATCTGTACCAAATATTGAGATCAAACATACGGCATAATGCTTAAACAGTGATTAAACAACCGTAAAGAGACTTAACCAGGTATGCCGTATTCATATTGTATACCCTATCCCTTGAGATTCTAGCCTTATAGTCAAATACCAAAGCACTTGTAGATGAAAACTAAACAAATCACTGCAGAAAAATTTGGATCATCGGATTAAATTAAACGGTGCTCATTTCAGAATTCGTAGACGTGAATAGAAAATTGATATTGGTTCGCAAATTCTGATAGTAGAATTCACTGGAAATAAATCACATAGACATGATCCCTTAAACAGAGGAACCTTTGTTTTCTCATAATTCGAAATGCTCTCATCTGATCTCTTTGCAAATCACATAACCACTGCAAACAATTCACAAAGACTCACAATGCCCAAACTCATACATTTCCTGTGCCACAACAACCAAGCCCCCAATCGGCGCCCAGCTATAGCAAACGACCACAAAAAGTAGTATCCATCCCCAATAACTCCTCCTAGTATGTCTCTCAAATTCCGCGACGAATAATCCGCTTGACTGTCCCAGACACAGCCAATGAATAGTAAAATTGATTTGGGTGGAGGTTACTTGTCTCTTTTGCCAGCCAGTGAGAATGTAAATTATGATGTAGGGAGCTGCGACGGCGATGATGAGAATTAGAGAGGCGAGAAAAAGAAAGATAGGTTCGAGATGTGTTGGGGGCAGACGCGTGAAGGAACCATGAGAGGGTATGCTGAGTATGCATTTCTCTTCCTTCTGAGCTTGAATGCTCGAGGCCAAACGCTTGTCAATTTTGGCAGGGTCTTCGAAGATATCCAGGAGATATTTTTTCAATTTTTTGATCTTGGCCGGTGGTGTACAAGGAGGGATTTCTGGAGGCATGAGCATGTATTCTGTCAGATCTTCAGTCATGTCGACTTTGCAACTGAATCGTCCTTCTACATTAATATTACCCCTGAACACGACGGCCGAGTTACCGAGCTTGCCTAATTCATCGTCGCTAGTTATGTTTTCGCCTTCACCCTCTACTCGGTCGATAGATCCAACTACTCCATCTACAACTGCACCACGATTAATTGCTTCATCCATGATCGATGAATGGACCAGGAAGACATTGTCGTATTGCCTACTGACTAAGCTTGCTAGCAGATTGATGATGCTAGCAATCACGTAAGGTATTACGGTCAACCCGAAAGCAGCGTATCCGTAAATTTCTAACTGTGAACCCCTCGATTGGTACAGTGTATACGACCCTATACATGTTTGAGCAATGGACCATAGTACCTGCAAGGCAGAGAATTGTGAAGAGATGGCCATGGAGGATCCGATACTAGAAGCAGTATGACGAGGATCAATAGCCATATATGGTGGTACAAAACAAAGCGTATAGCCTGGAGGTAGTTGGCAGAGGCCATGTAGTTGAATATCACCTACACGTATCAACTGCTGATCCAGAGATATTGCGCGGAAACGGTAAGATTGGAGCATAAAGAAACCCAACTGGGCCCATTTTGATTTTGGTGCATAGTGCGCATACGGGGCTCTGACATGTAAAATAATCTCGCGGGTATTTCTGGTGTTTGTGATATTTGAAGTCTCTGATTTTATCTCTGACACGCATGCGTGAAAGTCTGTCATCTTCATATGTTCAATCGATGTGCTCTTGTCAAGAAAATTAAGTCCACAAGAACTTTGACAGTCATTATCAGGAACAGCTGCATCAAGTGCTCATCCACGAACAAAATCCCCATCCCTAGGTCTCCAATTTTGTGAACGTACTACCATGCATAATGCATTCGCCCGTGCTGCCATTTGGAGAGGTGTGTTTGCCAACATGCTGGCCCTCATGAATACATTTAATCCTCGGCGGAATCCTGCGTAAGGAACCAACAGACAGCAAGCCTTATACGCGGCAGATGCCCGTGCACTTTCTCCCGGGAGAGAGCGAACAGTTGCTGCGTGAATGGCACTAGAGAATACTCAGCTCAGCATGGGGAGAATTGCTGTGCGTCTTACTAATTGCTGAGATAGAAAAACAACACATTGTACCATCGGGTCTTCGAGCAGTGAACACTCGGATCGCTATTATGCGTGCCGATAGGCCCATCAGTAGAGCCAGTGGTATTGACGTTGGCAGCATCTACGACCGTCCACAGAAAGGTCGCAATTATCGCTATGAGAATAAAATTCGAACTGTAGATTGCCATTTTTGCGATCGCATCGATATCATATTCTGTAAACTAGAAACAAATTCTGAATTTGTACAAGAACGACATTATTTCTCCCACAATGTGCAGTGTTAGATCTGCATTTTTCCCGTGGAGGCAGTGCGCACGATATGAAAGAATTAAGAAATCTAGCCTTACTTTCCGCACGCCATGTTTTGCCTGACACCAATCACGAAGTACAGATAGATGGAGCCAAGATGTCGCGCTGTATTCCAGTAAGCACGGGGTAATTGATAGGAGCAACACGTGTAAAGCCACAATTTAGGCACCTCAAATTTCTGCTATCATTCTCTATGCCGAATGTGAAATACCGATGTGGTTGGCTGGAGATTTTTATCATGTTAGTCTTGAAAAGTGAAATAGTCAGCCAAATATTCGACCAGTCTTTCTCAATGCACGCTCTACCTTAATTTCGTCAGAAACAACCCCAAAATGAAGGTTGTACGCAGAGTTGTTAGGACTAAAATTTTCGACTGTTCTACTCCTTTGTCAAGCGAGGTTGTGTAATTAGTCATATCTTAATATAACTCCACCTCCGAGCTCTATATGATGCACATTTAAGATGAAACAATTTTGTTCTATGTTTGCAGCCCATATTTAGCGTTCTCGCTTTAGGTATCCGTTCTAGATTCTTATTTACCCCAGCTTGATCGTTCCACTCGATATGTGGTGAAAACTCAACAATGATCAACACGTTCCAGTCTTTCCCTTGAGAATCTGGCGCCGAGGTGGATAGAATTACAAGCTCGTGTATTTATAATATTTTCTTCTCATTCCTTCGCGATTTCAAAGATAGGATAAGTTGCTTTTAGTGTAAAAAGAACTCAATCTTTCATTCGCCCAAGCCGGCAAGAAATGAAGTGAATTGTTTATCGGCACCTGGATCTCTGAAAAATCTCTCCCGAAACCACGTTTGCAGATTCTTAAATCTACAATGGCAGACTGGAATTGCTTCTGTACCCCAGATAGCCATTCCAATTCCATGCTCCGTCCAAATCTTTAATCTGTCATCTTTATGGGATGCGTTGAATAGATCGATCGAATCTCCTAGTACACTAGTGCATTCAAAACAGGCACGAGTATGATATGCATAAGAACAAACAGCAATTGCACCCTTTAAAATTCCAGGCATTGCAAGTGGATTCAGCAAAGGATCAGTATTAGATGAGCGATTCGAGAAGTTTATTTCTGCTAGCCGACAAATCTGACCAGCATTCCAAAGGGCGGTACGAGGGTGTGGTGAAAGCATCCAGCTACTTAGACGCGCTCTTGTTCTTTGTGTAGTCAAACCGGCTCCGGGACGACATTTGAAGCAACATCCTTGTCGTTGTAAGAGCTTTAGGGGCGCATGAACCGTGAGTGCCGATATATGCCATAATATGAGGTTCAGTTGTGGAAATATGCGATCATCATTGGGCTCAGTAGAGTTGATATCTGAGTGCAATCGAGCATAATCTTCCATTCTTGTACGCCAAAGATTGAGTTGAGAGCCCCATCGATGTACTGGATCGCTTCTTTTTGGATCCGTTATCAGCTCATCTGAATCGCAACAGCAGAAAGCTTCGCGAGCCGTTTCCCAAGTACCAATCTGTAGAGAACAAAGTCCGAGATGATAGTCATTATCAGTGAGACGATACGAAACTGACTGATTTTCGCTAGCATCAATAAGATCGCGCATGAGAAAGCAGAACAGGGCTTTCTCGCGACCTGCAGGTTCATGCCACTGAAGTTTTCGTCTTTCTTCATCAGTTGCCGCAGTCCATAGCTTTGTGGACTTTGGAAGGGGAATGCTGATCTCCTGATAACGAACAGAAGGTGGATAATCCATAAGGACGCCAAGATAAGCATCCACCCTCAGACTGGAGAACGCAAGTCTGGTTGCTGTCAGCATACGGCGTAGACAAAGTGACGCAGAATCTGTGAGAATCTTGGTACCTGTGAAGTTGTTCTTGGACGAGCCAAAGATCAAATGGACAATCACCCAGCTCATAATATGTGTTCTGTCCATTGAAGATACCAGCATGACGACATGTTGAGATCAGTGCACCATTAAGATAAACAGCTCTCGACGACATCCCTTTAGTCGTCTATGGAGTTATCAGTAGTGAACGGAAAATGATGTGAAGTCTCACTCTTGTAATCGTAACTCACCAAAAGAGAAATTGTGTACACAACACACAAAAGAAGACCTTGGAGATTTTGGAGCGACGATTGATCAATCTCCTTGTCCAGTGAGAGATGAACTTCCTGTAAATCTAGATTAGAGATAGTGAACATTGATCCTCAGAGGGTATAAATTACCAATCGGGCAGCTAGTATTGCTTCAAATACAACCAACGCAAGTTGTTCATGCTTCTGACTTCCATCCAACCAATTCGCAAGCATTAGCATAGAGCCTAGCAAGATTGGCGAAATACTTTGAGGATTGAATGTGGGAGCGTGTAAAATGGGCCAGGATGGATGAATTTTGGTGAAATAAACTTCGAGAAGCTGGTTCAGATGACCTTGATCTTGACTCAGTGTTCTACGTAATTCCGATAAGTGATCTTGCTCAGAGGATAATGATGATAATGGTGATTGTGATGCAAGAGTTGACCTGGTTCTGTCACTAGATTTGGCATCATAATAAGTTGCATTCATCCGAGACTTGTGCGGATCATTGAGAACATGCAGAGAGATTGAAGGATCGTCAGACAGAGGTATGTGGAAGAAATCTGTAAGATTTTCTCCCGCAGACTGTTGTTGACCCCAAGAAAAGTCCCCGCTGGGAATAACTTCATTTTGAAACAATAGCTCAAGGGTCGCATCGGAATATGGAGGTAAAGATAACGTTGGATTTTCAGATTGAAACCAGGGATGTGAACGATCAGAGTCCTGATTTGAATTGTGAGCATTGACCGCACTGCTCCCGATAATAGTCTCATTCACGCCCACACTATCGACTTTCGTACGATTAGTCCTAGCATCAATCAATCGGCTACATTCTGTTGAAGTGCGAATACATGATCGACAAGGTGACGTGTCATCACACTTGAGCTTTCGCTCATGGCAGGATGTGCATGCGACCATGGTACGTTTAGTGCTCGAATTCTGAGCATGATGATCTAGATGCCTCTTCAATACGTCACTGGGTGAATCGTAAGCAATTTTCAACTTACTTGTTCGAATGAATGAAGGGCTGAATTACCTTCGCGCATATCGCCGACCACACACAGGACATTCATGTTGAAGATTGGGATCATGTGACTTCATGTGACGAGTAAGGTGTTCTTTGCGACTGAAGAGCTTTCCACATTCAGACACATTGCATTTGATGCGTTTTGCTATTGGTCGTGTACGAGTTGGAGATAATGCATCTTCTGCTTGTGGGGTGACAAATGCAGTGGGAGAAGTCTGTGTCATCTTTTTGTACGCAAGTTATTGCCGGTGGATTGAAATAGATGTAGGAAAGTAAATGGGAAAGAATATAAAGTGTCAAGTTCAAAGAGGAGTAGGTCATCTACCAATTGGTGAATGACCCGATATGCACTGCTTATTAGCCAAGCTCTGTGTTTAAATACGAAAGCGAGAGGACTGTGATTTTCACAGTTGCAAATATTAAGTTCTGCATCACCAAAGATCTGGCTGGAAAGAACTACATCGATACGATGTTGCGACTGTTTGTGACTTGATATACCAGAGTATCAAAGAAAATGCTAACTTGAGTTTTGAAGAGTGTGATTGTTTGCTGAGGAAGACGCGTCTGAAGCCTGAAAGGGTCTGTGTGATTATGTAAGTTATTACCAGCCACACCTAACGTCCTCATCCCTCATTTGTGGCTGACCCAAGCTCATTATTGGATTAGAAATAACACAAAGGTTCAGGATGATGATGTGCTTTCCGTGTACCCAGCTAATAAGCCTACAGCCTCACAGAATCCACCGTCCTTCTGATTCATTGGCCCACTCGTGACTTCGACTTTCTTAGGATTGCCAAGCGTTTGCTAAGCGCTTCTTCCCGTAGGCCAAAGCAAGGGGTGAATAGCGGCCGGTGGCATGTGGGATGTGGGATGGCCCGCCAAATTGCGCAATGCTAATGCGTAAATTGTGCCATAGGAATACGCTTACAAATAATGGCGATGCGGTGGACCGAATGTATTGTTGCCGTGAGGGCGGTTTGTCATCGGGCAGCTCATCCCTCATTATACACCGAGATGAACGGTTTCTATGATAGCTATATAGTACCTATACAAGTATATCACTTTCCAGACCAAACCATCATTCAGCACTTCATCTTACTTTGTGTTTTAGTAGCAATAACATAAACCAACACTATAAACCTTTTACGAATATACAAGATGTCTGGAATCACGAAAGTCGCGTTGGCAGGAGTAAGAACTTATCCATTTTCTCTTAGGTCTGTGCCTAACATTCATATAGGCTTCTGGAAATCTTGGCCCAGCAATCCTTGATCAACTCATTAAAGCCGGATTCCAAGTCACAGTTCTTACTCGACAATCGAGCACTCACAAATTTCCATCTCCCGTTACAGTCAAGGAAGTCGACTACGACTCCCTCGAATCACTCACCAATGCCCTTACAGGACAAGATGCCGTTGTATCCACTCTCGCCTCAGCCATTTTAGACAAGCAGCTTCTTCTAGTTGAAGCAGCGGTTAAAGCTCATGTCAAGCGCTTCATTCCCTCTGAGTTCGGATCCAATACGCCTAGAGAAAATACTGGAGCCTTGCCAGTTTTCCAACCTAAAATTGCTGTCCAAAATGCTCTCAAGAAGCATGTTTCTAGCGAATTTTCATACACTCTTGTGGTAAATGGTGCATTTCTTGATTGGGGCTTGTCAGTTGGATTCGTTATGAGCGCAAAAGGAAAAAGCATCACACTTTATGATGGGGGCAATCGAATTTTCAGTACCACTACTCTCCCAGACATCGGACGAGCTGTAGCTGGTGTACTCAAGCACCCAGAAGAGACAAAGAATCGCGCGGTCTATATTCAAAGTTACGCAACCACCCTTAAGAACCTCGCGGAGATTGGAAAGAAGGTTTTAGGATCAGATGGTTGGACTGAGACTGTTGCATCGGTTGATGACATCGTAGCGGGCGCATGGGAAGAATTGAAGAAACCACAACCAGACCCACATAAGTTCGCCATGCCATTCATCATTGCTTCGATCTGGGGTGAGGGATATGGATCGCACTTCGAGGCCTATCACAAATTGGACAACGACCTTTTGGGAATCAAACAATTGAGTGAGCATGAATTGGAGGAATTGATTAAGAGTTTGGCATAGGAAGACTGCTTCTGTATGCTTTGCATTTGCAAAAAATGGCAGTAACATAATATCAAAATCTAAAGTTGATTCAGTAAACCTGTTGGAGTAGACGATCAATCATGTGCAGAATGATAAAGTTTTCTCTATAAATCTGCAAGCTTTTCATACATACATCGTCCAGAGCATGCTGACAATTCATAAATCTTTCAAATTGTTTATTCTTGTTGTAAATGACAAAACTATAGTCCCACGTACTTATCCAAGTCTGTCTACCTGCATGTACAGAACTTCAATGAGGTAATCAAACCATTCTTTATTAGACCGTATGAAATCACAAGAAGAATCCGAAAGGCATTGCAAAATCGTAAATATCCACAGCTACACAATGAACGCTGCCCCAAGTTCCAATCGGCACCAACCAAAATGACTAAACATAAGCATAACAAAATGTACCCTCGATCGTCGAAATCAAACTACAGATCTTCCGTTTCGGTGCCAAAATACCAAAATCAACTACTGTATCAAGCGTAATATTTGCACTCGGAGGTGCTAGAGACAAAAATTAGCAAAACTCCAACTCTCCCCTCCATCGAAAGATAACTCACTGTTAAAGGCTGTGCCTGTCCCATGAACCATTTTCGTCCTGTTACCTGCATTCAAACTCTGCCACAAACCCCAGACTTTATCCACCATAGCATGATGTAACCAAAAAGCCGGGTCTCCCGCACTGGCATAGGCATCTAGACCTAATCCACCCATTGAGAAATGTCCACCCGCGTGAACCCCATCTAGTGCTTCGAGGTTCGTATCGAATGTTCCTAAATCCGGACTATTCTTGATAAGTTTTACAACGTCGGAAGGTTTCGTGTTGTTAGACCAAAAAGTTGAGATATCGCGCGATAGACAGCGGGGATTGTATCCTAGACCGTGATCGGGGCCATAGGGGGCGTAAGCGATAGGACCGAGATTCACGGTATAGTCATTTGAGAAAGGGCCGGATATACAACCGCCACCGGTAGCAGAAGGGATGTCAAGAGTAATTACGAATGCAGAGATAGTGGTACTGGTACGATTAGGTATAAAAGCACCATTACTCCCCATGGATGTTGGAGAGCCGTTAAAAACGCTGGATTTCCGCGGATCTTCCCATGAGAGTGTCCAATCCCAGTAAGGCTGGTAGCCTTTGTAGCCGCATTCTTCACGAAGAGCTTTTTCGTACAGATATACTAGGTAACGATGGAAGTGAAGAAAGAGACCCTGTTTATCGTTAGTGATTGAGGTTCCTATATCTGGACAAATGAGCTTACGCTGAAGTGGACATAAGGTGTCACTTTGATGTGAGTAGCGCTGAAATCATCATATCGACTTCTTGCACCAGGTACATCTTCTTTCGTGCTTCTGGGAGGCTTTGATTGCAAGCATTGAACAGCCTTTATATAATCTTTTCGAGAACGCTCTGAAAGCGACCCCCTGAAAATTGATTAGCAATAGTCATTCAACTTCAGTGTCATGGAATCTTACCATTCTTGACGATAGACTATATTTTGAGATGTGCATCCCACTTTCTGGTGCTTGGTTGAAGTTTTAATGTATTGATCATATTGATCTTGCCATTTGTCGATTTGTTTGGAAGCCTCTGCTTGGATCTTGTCATGACCATGTCCGTAGCCTGCAGAAATAAATGGAATATTGGCTAGAAGAGGGCAATAAGAGAAGGTAGTGAATCTCATTTTGACGACAAAGTTTCATGTATCACAAACTGGAGCACAGAGACTTGTCTGGGAGAACATTGATATTTGTAGAATGAGACGTCTTCTTTTCTAATGAGCCATATCAGAGTGAACATTTACAATCCCACAAAAAGTCTCAATTTTGCCCAAAAGTTCTTAACTTTTTCAGCTGCGAACGCCCCGAGGAAAAGTCCGCCTCATCACTTCCTTCAATGAGCTCCGAGGAATAATCGTGTTTCATCGTAGGAATATTTCCTCCGCAAATTCTGCCGACTAACCGAACATACATCGTATGTCAGCACTCCAGACTAACTATAATACTAACAGCCATTGTAATCAGATGTAAACATTCAGCTCGGATCTTCAACGACGACTCTGCCGTAACAATAGTTCGAGGATTGTTCAGAAGGCTCGATCTGAGGTCAGAAGCCGGCGATTGGAAAGTTTCACCCAAAGTTTAAGACAGTGCCATCCCAGTATTATATGGAAAGATTCCTCGCGTCAAAAGCCTTGGCAGATAAGAACAGATGAAGCCAAGATCCTTCATCAAAATTCAAAGCCAAACAGGACTGCTTATCCATGAGGTACAAAAACTTTTTGGCGATGAAAGTCAACCCAAGAGCGGTCAGCAAGTAGGGATACGCTGATGAGATATTGATGCTTGTCATCAGGTTGTGAAATAGAGGGTTAAGACATGAGGCGAGGGGGCTGTGGCGGGGAAGTCTGTGAGCTCGCTGTAAGCCATCGGCAACAATGTTATCATGTCTCACGCCCCCCACATGACGCCGAGACACGGGAAACCCCTGAGCCAAGAAATTCTGTCAGACTCTGTGAGCTACAATGACGCCTCTCATTGTCTATAGCCTTCCAAGACATGTGGATTGCAGGCAGCATTTTCCAAACTACAACGAGTGTGAAGCCAGACTTCTGGTGACCATAGATTCTTCACCTACTTATATCACCTCAAATATCCACCTCACTTAGTGTACTCCCATCTACGTTGAAATTCCCCTCCTAGCCCTATCTCCAATCAAAATGAAGTTCACTACTACTCTTAAAACTTATGCTACATTAGCTGTGGCAGCTTTAGCGCATAGAACAGAATATTCTGCACGCTGCTCAACCGACTCGGTCCTACCATGTATATGTCCTGCTGGTACAGATTACTGGGAATCTTCTACGTGGTCTGTGGTTGGAGCCAGTGCAATCGATGTTAAGGATCTGATCATGGATTGTGAGTGAGGACTCCTGTGTTGATGAATTTGATACTGATTTATTCTCCAACAAGATTACAAGTCCGCCTGGCTCGGAGTCGTGCCTTATGAGACCCATGGTCCCGATAATAAGCCTGGTGTTTCCATTCGCACTTCCTATTTGCCAACAAAAGTAGGCACATATAGTATTTCAGAGAAGGTAAATATGTCCAAATTTACCACCAAGTTCTACAATCACCTGGTCTTGATTTAATTTTTTTCTAACATTGCCCTCCGTAGTTAACAGACCTCAAGATCGACTCTCGTGGAGGATTTATTGAAAAATTCGAGCAACTTGCCTCCACCGTTCCCGCGGCGTACAATTCTGGCAATGGTTCTTTCAGTGGATATTGGGTTACTTTGGAGACTACTTATATTTTCGAATATGAAACCGCAATAAGATGGAGCATCTATGCCTGTGAGACAGGACACGCTAGGAGTATGCCAGTTTCATTTTTTATATATAAGTAAAATGTTCTAACGACGTGATACAGATTTCGCTGTTTTCCATGAGAATGCATTGAAGAATGTAAGCAGTGTTTTGGCAGCGCAGGGCAAAATTAAGGGCATAAATTTACAGTCGTATTCCGTTCAGAATTTCTAAAGATCTGTTTGGGAGAAACTAGAGCATGGAAGCAAGTCTTTGTATAAGTAGCAATGGATATCAATTCAATGGGAAAATGGCAGACGAGCTGCTAAGTATCGAATTTAGCTTCCACTGCATTGACATACTTAGGAGCTACAGGCTTGGGTTTGAATTTTAAACCCAATTATTGAGATACTATTGTCTGTGTTGACTCTGAAAGTAGATATTTATTGTGAAATTGCAAGTGTGCGATCATCAAGTGAAATATTCATATGGATGCTGAATGACAACCGTATAATGTAGTGTTGAATTATACAGACAGCTATCTTCCTAGCAAGTTGGCCAAAAAAAAATCAAGACAACATTCTTCGCCCTCATTTCAAGATTGATATATACGGACGGACTATAGATCAAATTTAACCTCGGAAACTTTCTTGATCGATGATCCCCTTATTCGTCGAACCTTTAGTCAACTGTGCTGTTGCCCCACAAATTAGACAGTACAACTGTCAGAACAATGAGATATTAAAGAACTAAAATCAATTTGTATTCATTCTCCAAAAGGCCACTAGCTATCTGTCTTCCCCCTATAGTTGACCTCTCTCTCTAGCATGCGTATCATCCTCCGCCCAGCCTTCGCGAGTATCTTTAGGGATACGTATGAATACAACGCTAATCATGAGGGCGGCACTTGCCAAACCGACTCCCAAGTAAGCGGCACTATGATAACCCTTAAGAAGATCATTCCCATTGTCGTTAGTGTTCACTTCTATAGTTCCGGCGATACCCAAGCCAGTGCTCAGCCCATAACCAAGGAGTGTGCCTATTAATGAACCTGCGACACCTTGATGCTTCATTGGAACAGTGTTACATGCGATAATCTGAGCGCTGGTGGTGATCAGATCAATGGTGAAAGCCGATATGAACATTGCGGGAAATGCCATTGCCCAGTAAGTGGGATTTGCAGGAATAGTCGAGAGAAGTACGTTGATAATGACCATTGCTGAGCATCCCAGGCCAATTATGATCTGCGCCGGTACTCGAGGAACCAGCCATGCTGCGAGAAAAGCGGTCGCACATCCAACTATGGTAAGTGGCAAGTACTGCACACCAGTAAGAATGAGACTGTCTCCGCGAATGTTTTGCATATATGCATTCATGTACCAAAAAAAGATACCCAGGCTCATGAAAGAGAAGAAAACGGCCAACATCAAAAGTCCGAACGAGGGGGCCTTCCAGATATTGAATGGTAGAATTGGTTCTTTGGCGACTTTCATTTCCCAGTATACGAATCCAGAAAAATGAACTATAGACACAACAAGAAGTGTGATCTCGTAAGGACTGTCCCATCCAACGAGTGGTGCTTGACTATGAAGATTTTAGCTTTCTTCGTATAACATAATGAGCTTCCACAACATACTTCCAGACAAAATTAAAAAGGATGAGAGCAGTAACTCCCAGGTAAGAGCCAACCCAGTCCACGGTCCCCTTTGGATCAATGGGGATATCCGCATCAACAGCCATGATCGCAACTCCATAGACAACAAACCCAAGTAGACCACTAATTGCTATCAGTCAATGAGACTCATGCAGTATACCAAAGCAGCTTACAGCATAAAAAAAAGCCATTTCCAATCAGAAAGTTGGATAATAACCGCACCAACAAGAGACCCACCAGCGGCGCCGACTGGTGCCATGGCGCCAAATAAAGCAAAACTCAAATTTCGCTTCTTTCCAGGCGGAAAAGTGATGCCTAGCAAAGCCACAATATTTGGTATCATCAGACCACCGCCTATTCCACATAATCCTCTCATGATACACATCGATATTAAGTTATCGGAAAATCCACCGCAAAATGCCCAGAGAGTCCACCAAACACAACCAGCGGTGAAGACGTTCTTGTGGCCATAGACTGCGCCTAGACGACCTCCTTTAAAACAACGACATGTCAGCTATCCTCATGCCAATTGTTTGCATAACAATGCAGTCTGATGGATGGTCTTACCAATCAAAACGAAAGTTCCTTGAGTTAAAGGGTATGAGGCAACTATCCAGACCGACTGCGCTTCTGTTGCTCCTAATGCTGCTCCGATAGCAAAACTAGAATTAATACCGGCCCCCAGAGGGATCATTTGAACTAGTTGGGTTAAGGTGATAAAAACCATAAAGACGTTCTGTCTTAGCAGGCTGGGCATTTCAATCTTTGGTGGTGTACTACTTCTATTCTCGAGAAATGTATCACTCGAAGGAGAAACAGTGTAGCTTTCCTTGTTGTGGTCCTCTACTGGATTAGGTGGTGGACGGGAGGACATCATGATGGTATCTTCGCCGGTAAAGCGCTCAGTAATTGGTGGAGTGGTGTGATCCATTAAAGAAGAAGGAAGCTAGTTAACTCTTTGCACCGTAGTAGAATCAATTCAGATCAAACTGTCATTAAGAAGAGATGTTCGTTTGCACGGTATAGAGATGATGAACTTGGACTTCTCGAAATGTAGGCATATTTGCGTATTTTACCTACCTATTCATAGCTAATGAATGTAGCTGCAGCAATACCTGATTACCTCAAACGAGAGATACAGACCCTTTCTAATGTTGAGCCGAGGGGGTTTTGTCGCCATGATTTCAAACATTATTTGCATGTTCTCACACTGGTGAATCTTTTTGGATGGTCTGGCGATATGTGGGATGCCGAGGACATTTCTAAGCTAACCTTGAATAGTATTAGCGGCACACTCTCCTTGAACCTCATGCCAAGCAATATGTAGATCTTCCACATTCGTAAATAATTCATACGGCATACATTTCTGCATACACATCTGCATACATGGTGATCACGGTGATCAGCTTGTCATGAATCGTACATGGCAAGGATGCAGTATGCCATCTCATCACGCACGTCGTGAGAGGAGCCTCAAGTATCAACTCCAACTCTTTCAGATACAATGATAGGATTTCTCTTGCAAAACGAACAATGCTAAACACGACTGATTTCATTTCAATTTATTGATCAATTACTGCTTTCCCATTATACCACAAATCGCATTTTCAACATGACAACGGTTAAAGTTAACAGCCAACAGCGATATCATGACACGAACGCGGCTTATGTGCTCCCAAAAGCAAATGAGTAGGTTCATGGCCTTCAATCACTGAAAGCTCTACTAATATCATTACCATAGTGTCATTGAGCAGGATCGGCTTGATACTCAAGCAGCTGCCATTGTCGAGATGATTGGCGGCTCCCCTCTCTTAGCTCCATTACGAACACTTGATAATATTTCCAAGGTGGTCGAGTAAGTATAATCAATTCTTAAATTACGACGGAGCCGATTGAGGGACTCATTTGCATGATTCTTGTATATATATACAAGCCACTATACAATGCTACCAAGAATACCATGCAATTGCTGATTTTGGATGGTCTAGTATCGGCTGTGGTACTGGTGTAGCGACCATTCAGATTGCGACAATCTTGCCATCTGCCACTATTTACGGTCTCGACCTAACCCCAGTGCCAGAGGAGTCAAAGAAAATGGCACCGGGTAACGTGGTCTGGGCTGAAGGAAATGCATTGGATGTTGACTACAACCAACCTGATGATGGTATTCTAAGCCGCGAGATATTCAATCCGGAAGGATTGGATTATATCTTCGGCCGCATGCTTTTCTTAGGTATCAACAATTGGCCAAAGTACTTTTCAACCACTTCACATGCGTTGAGGTCCGGTGGTATGATTGAGCATCAGGACTTAGACTGGAAATTTTATCGCGTCGGGACTTCAGAGTGCGTGAGCGACGATTGGGAGTGGCACAAAGCAATCTTATCCGGGGCTCAAAAGTCCGGATTATCGACAATTTCTGGTTCTGGAGCAGCAGCGCTAATGAGAGGTTGTGGTTTGGAGGTGATCAACATCGAAAGTTTTGAGTTTTCATTTTCGGCGTCAAGTAAAACGCCAAAAAGTCAAGCAATGGCGAGGTATGTCCAAGCTAAATTGATACCACAGTATCCGGAGTTAATTCGCAAAATACTTGGGGCTATTGGCATAAGTGGAGAGAAATTGGACACGTTGACCAGAGCATGTCTTCATGACATCAATTCTGAGGAAGGTTTGTACCAGAAGTATACCGTCACTATTGCAAGAAAGCCATAGTCATAGGTCGCTTTGACACACAAATAGTTCTATAAACACTTTATTCCGTCGCGAATCACGTTTTTGTGATTGGTGTTAAATTTTCATTGTCTTCAGGCTGCTTGGCCATACGACTACTAACTCCAAGTATACGTAGCTTGTAGTATATTCACATGAGCTTTCCTCAAAAATAGCCAGAACAAACCTCTTGCTTTTAGATACCTACATAATACTTACACGGTGTATAGATTCGCATAATGTTGGTCATCAATCATTCACTAGGCTTCAGATGTAGCTGAATTTTGAACAGGAGTATGCCAAATTAGAGCTCAGATTTTGGGCAGTATCGTTCGCGTATGTTTCTCGCATTATCATCTATCTCCAAATAAAATTGCAGGTTGCGTGGTCAGCTTCCACTGGTATATGTGATAGTTTCTCCGGTGTCGGGTCATACTCTATCGAAACCCAAACATTGTAACCACTGTCCAAGCAAGTCTACCACAAAACAAATCCCTCTGATGACCCGATTACGGCTTGAGACTCTTACTTGCATATTCGGTTAGCGCATTTGTGGAACTACGATCCTGATTAGGATCAACATAATTATCTGACTCAAGTTAGCTGGCGAAGGTGGGAAGACTGCTAGAGTCCACCACTATGAAGATATGCCATTAAATCATACTCACTTGGGATTTGAAAATATCAAAACGATGCTCTTAAATTCATTAATTGCATTATTCTTGAGGATGTCATTGGTCAGCCTATTCTCATCAGTAAAGCAGATGTAGTCATAAGATAGGGCTGAGAGTGCGTGATTTTTACTGCATATATCATATCTCGTTCATGCAAAGAATCGGAACACTGGCAAAAATAAGCTTGCATTGTCGTGCTCGAAG
The DNA here is from genome assembly GCA_004786245.1 of Botrytis hyacinthi. Lineage (NCBI taxonomy): Eukaryota > Fungi > Ascomycota > Leotiomycetes > Helotiales > Sclerotiniaceae > Botrytis > Botrytis hyacinthi. The sequence continues at coordinate 61,301 of PQXK01000175.1, read as the reverse complement.
AGACTCAACTCTCGGCACCTACCGACTTCATTACCTGAACGCTGTCTGAGACCGTTCTTTCATCCCTTGTTTCATCCAAAACTCGTATCTACCTCCCAAGCTTTGGCATAAACATAGAAAGTCATGCCGTTGATCGAGCCTCAAGATATAAAGGATGTCACTGGAAGCGTTCTAGAAATGATCGGCAACGTGGTATGGATGAAAATCATACCTTCGCACTTCGATCAGTGGAAGGCTCGTCTGAACGATCTCATCTCACTCTTGGCCGAGAATTTTCGGTCTTCCATATATGACGCGTACTCTTTTCTGTAATAACCAACCCTAGGATTACAAACTATTCATCCGAGCAGGTTTCTGCACCTTACGAATCTGAAGTCATCTCTCAAATCTCACACGAGCACTTTCGAGTGAGATTCAATTGTTTGGGCATCAATCCAAGTGTGTGTCCTGGGTTGGAGCAACTTTGATTGGGTTAATTCGCTCTGATTGTTTCCCAGTGAGAGATTTTTTGACGGTGAAAATAATATGGTTTTGGCAAGCGATAAAAATCATCATCTTACCCATACGGGACCAATATTTTCCATTGCAACAGATGAGAAAGCTGGAAAGGTGATGTCACCTTGAATCAATCTTTCCTTGAATCTTTGGTTGCAGTCAAAAACTACACGGAGGCTTTTACCTGTCCACTCTTTATTGGCGTTTGTCTCGCCCAGAAATGGTTATAACACATAAGATGATTTGGCGTCTCTTCACATTTTTGTAATAGCTATCTAGTATGGTGACATTAGCCTCCACCCTATAATGCCCTCCGAGGCTCAGGTCAGGAATAAGCCGAGATTTCTCCAGTGCATATGTCAGGGGCTCATAGACCTGTTGGCTGAGTTCTTACACCAAAAAAACTATGGAACCGTCACTTTCCCCCTCTTGAAACATATTGAAGGATTCTACTCTCATGAGGGGAGCAAATACGATCATAGAATGAAACTCGGCCCATGTGGGATAAAACCTACCATGAAGATAGATCATGCTTATCTGTTTACTTGGGGTATATGGAATGACGTTAGTAAATTGCAACGTCCCTCGCCTCTACGTGGAGTCCTGGTAATCAGGACGGGTGTTCAAAATAAACTAACTCCCAGGATTATCGTGCCATCTTAAGTTTGCGAGATATGCCTACGATACGTCGCGGTTTAGTTAAGACATGGTATCGGCCAGGGCTGCCGTATCGACTAAACTTTTCGCCGGTTTGAGGGGAACCTACTATGATTAATGGATAGATGTACGAGTTCTCCCGTCAAGGCTGTGTTATCTACTGATGTTTTCAGCCAAGTTCATGTTGTGTTCATTGAGGCATTCCTCTCTCCTCAGCCCAATCAAAGAAAGAAGTTGTAGTTACACGTAACCGTCGTCAATGAAGGGGCTTACGCGAACATTTTATCAATCGTGCAAGATGAGGCTTGTAGACCAGTATAAGACCCGGACTCTGTAAACTACAGTGGAATAATATCAATCATCAGCCCTTCTCTAACAAACTCTGTCCTAATTTTGTCATAATTTTGTTCTAATATTACCTTTTCTCGAAACTTATTTCAACAAGGGTACTACGAGATTCAACAACGGAGTTTCCCTGATGAATTTCTGCAAGATGCTTGAATTGATCTTATTCATAGGTGCTCTAGCGTCTATTCTAGCTTTTGCTTCGGCAAGTTTGATCAGAATTTGCAGCACGCGAGCTAAAGTCCCGATACCAGTGATAGTTCCGATCCAAACTAAAGTGAAGGAAAAGATCGACGAGAACGAGAATGTCTCAAAATATCAAGCTTTGAGAAATCTACGAGATCAGCATGAAGTGGCCGCCGCTATGTCAAGACTAGTTGATGAGGACGGCGCAGGAGCTTGGCCACCGAATACAAACCATGATTCTTGGCCCATGGCTCTTCGTCCGTACAAAGAAATTTATTTCCAGCTCATTCCGCTTCTGTCCGCGGCTCCGCCTTCGCTAGATGATGATGTCAATAATGAAAGACGCGAAAAATATCGATCTATGATGCGGAAGTGTTTGATGGAGCGGATCAATATTCCCCAAGTTGTGGCCATCATGGCTGCAGTTGAAGCTGGCAATTGGGATCTCTTTCCTAGAGACGCATATAATGGGTTTTATTGCTGTATCGCTGTTTGTCGTCATGCATACAGGTATGTGTTATTCCTTTCAATAAGCGAATATGTACTAATGTGAACTCAGATGGGCAACCATTCCTGTGGTAAAAGTAGCACAATTAGAGAAAATCGTCGAGCTCCCATCTGAACTAGACGCGCCGTGGCCATATCTTCAGCGAAACTTCGGTGTGGACGCCGATGCAGGAAACAATACATCAAACGTCTTGCTAAACTTTAATACGAGAGGAGAAAGGATTTATAGAATCAACGTTGGAATGTCCGATTTGATCCGATCATCTGAGGAAATCTTCTTCCAAATGTTCTATGACCTTGAAGTTGTTGTAGGTTCCACCCTCCATGCAAATTTTCCCATGTGGTACTAACTATCCTAGGCTTTCCCCATCTACCACGAAATGGTTCTTTCAGTCCTATCCTACAACTCGTCCTCCCCCAGCACTTGCCTCCCCCACCTCCGCACCATCAACACACGTCTCCGCGACCTCTTCCTCGTCTTCTACGAAAACCTTACCAAATCCCGTGTCTCCCATTCTGTCTGGCTGTCCTATGTCCAAGGATTTCAAGGGTGGGGCGTTGGAAAGATCGTCAGTGGGGAATATGTGAAATACGATGGACTTTCTGGAAACCATGTCTTGTTCTTCCAAGCTCTAGATGCGTTTTTGGGAATGGAGAGATATTTGTCAGATGAGAATATGGAGAGATATATACCGGTCAGACAGCGAGAATTATGTTTGGTGCTTAAGAAGTATAGTTTTGTGAGGGGGAAGAAGGAGACAGGAGAAAGGCAAATTGAAGAAGAGTTCGCGAAGATGGTTAATCAGCTGAAGGTGTGTACATTTCTTGTCTATTATCAATTTCTATTCAGCTACTTCTACTTGTGGGGATGATGTGCTGACATATCATCACTAGTTATTTCGAGCAGCTCATCGTGCACGCGTAATGTCGTATCTCCAAGAGCCGGCTCCCGAACGTCTGGTAATGACAGCTGGTAAATCCGTTCTTGAGAACTCGAATAATAAGAGCTTGGATGATGCGCTGAAGCCTTTGGATGATATGCTAGCGGATAGGTTGAAAGAAACAGCGAATGTTGGATCTATCAGTGCTGGCGCTTGATATCGGCATGCCACTAGGCCATCGAGGCATGACAGAAAGAGATTTTGGATGGAAAAATGGTAGAATTGAGGATTGATTTGGGATAAAAGATATACTCGAATTAGACAGATAACTACGGCAATGCAATCACTGGATTGGAGTTTTTTCTTTGTTCTTGATGTGATTCACTTTTCACGGGCTATTGCCAGAGCGCCATTACAGGTGCTTTAACTGGTGACCAACAGTAAGAAGTATGCGTTTGAACTGTTGAAATAAGATGTCAGGAAACCTGAAGAGTGAATCTCTAATTAAAAATCCAAATATTCATTGAATGGTAATTATACTAGCATATATTGACAAATAACAACCCAAGACGCTATTAACCTTGAATGAGTGGCATTAATAAAAAGAACAATTGAAATTTGTAAGCGATCCCTCATATTCACATTTCCATGAAAAAGCGAAATTAAAGACGAGAAGAAGCAATAGCACTCAGCTCACCCGGAGCATGATAGTTAGGTACTTTCATATCAAGTGCCTTACCACTATAACCGAGATCTTCGGCGACTAGCATAGAGCATTTCTCTCCGATGAGAAGAGCAGTTGAGACTGTCACTAGTTAGTTGATGTTCATTTGTTTGGTTGGATAGAAAAACATACAGGTGTTGCATCCAACATTATCAGGGCAGATAGAAAGATCAGCGACCTTAAGACCCTTGACACCATGGACATTGAGACGTTCATCAAGAACACCATGTTTGACAATGGAGTTTCCTTCGCGGGGTGCCATTGAACATGTCTAAATTTGTGTTAGGTGAATGTTCATATAACATTTAATGTGTAGTGACTTACACCAAGAGAATGCCAAGTTGTCTCTACATGTCTCTTTACCCATTCTTCGATATGCTCAATATCTTTAGTGCTGTACTTGAGATCTTCCTGTAGATCTCGTTGATTGCTGTTGAGGTATGAAATTTGTGGTGGCTTTCCTGGTTCCACAGGCATTGCCCACTGTTTCCCGTCAGTTTTCGAAGACCTAGAATCATGAATATTGAGTATAAGAGATAGAACTTACAGAACCATGTTGGATACCTGCGGTAACATTGCCTGGGAGAGCATAAGACTTGGTTGTCAACAGGTCCATGTCTTTGGCTCTAGCTGGCGAGTCATATGCGTAGAATGGATGCATATTCTGTACTTCTCCTGCATAAGCGTCCATACGACGTGCAGTTTCACCTGTATTTATTAGATCATTAGTATAGGGTTCTGTTGTAATGGATCACTTCAATGAAGGAAAGAGACTTACGAGATTTGATGTAGCCCCAAACCATTGGTGCCATGTCTCTTTCATCATTCATGAAGCCAGCATCAAAATCCGGTGCCTCATATGGATCTGGAGAAACGATGTGAGTTTCACCACGAGAGAACGGATATTCGAGGAAGTGGAACATGGTGAAGAAGTTTCCAGGTGGCCTGATAATTAGTTAGTCTGTTTTCGTGAGATCTAGTGTTGACAACTTACATCAACATGTGATCACCAAACCAGCCAGAGATGACCGAGTAGTGCATAACTGGCTTGTCGGGTTTGTTCTTGAAGTAGCTGTCCCAACCTGACCTAAAGTGAGGTGTTGGCCAACTATCCATCTCTTTCAATTCCTCCTCAGTTGGACGAACTTTGACACCGGCATCAATACCGTTCGTCGCAAGTGGGCCAGTACCCTTGAGATTCCATTCATCAAAAACTGCCTTTTGAACTTCCGGAACACCTCTGGCAAAATCATCAAAACTTTCGGTTCCGGGCTTAGCACGGTAGACTGGTAAGTATTAGCATGTATGTATATTAATGCAAAATTTAGGCAAGAATAAATACCAGAGAATGTCAAATAATGATCCTGGAAGTTCTGACCAACACCAGGTAGATCAACAACCGGCTTGACACCAACCTTTTCCAATTTCTTTGGGTCTCCGACACCACTTCTTTGCAAAATCAAAGGTGATGAGAGCGTGCCACCTGATACAATAATTTGCTTTCGTGCACGGAAAGTGCGTGAACGTTGCTATTGGGATTTAGTGTCAGAAAGCTTCAATCAATTCCTACAAAACAACTTACATTTGGGTGGAGAGGCTTTGTTGGCACTGTTTTAACACCGACAGCTCGACCATTCTCGATGATAATCTTATCTACTTTGGTGTTACACATGAGGTGAAGGTTTGAGTGTACGGATCTAGTGGAATGAATGTAGGCATGGGCAGCATCGCTACGTCGACCTGTCTTGACATGATGTAAGATTTATGATTCCACTGGAAAACAGGTATACTTACATCTCGGTTAATCCACTTCAGCCAGTGTTCGGCACCACTGATATCTTCGTAAGTATGGGAACAAAGTAATACGACTGGGACTTACTGTGCAGTAACCAGGTCTTGTAAGTCATCAGTTGTTGGGATGCCTTGAGATTCGGCAGCACGCAGAAAGTCGTGAGTAATTGGATAGGTGTAGTTTCCAAACGATACTTTAATGGGTCCATCAAAGCCGTGGAGGTCCCTAAAAGTGTCAGAGATGTGAATTGGTAGAGAATATATCCACCAACCAACCTGTTGTTGCATGCCCGCTGGTATGTTTCATGCTTTCTCATCAAAGGGATGAGTTCTTTTGTAGACCATCCCTTGGCTTGGAAGTCGTCATAGTCGGAAGCAGACGCCCGTGTATACATCATAAAGTTTATGGAGGATCCTCCGCCGAGAATATGTGCACATGGAACAACAGCTTTGCGACCGGCGAGCCATTCTGAAGGTCGAGAATAGTAGAATGATGCTGTCTTACTATCGAGTTTCATGTTCTTTGGGTCTATAGCTATTAGTTAAATGTAATAGAAGTGATATAGCATAATTCTTACAGATTCCAGGTCGAAATACCCATGGGTTGTTGAGGTTACTCTCTCCAGCTTCAATGAGGAGGACTTGGAGATTGTGGTCGAGGTTTGCAAGTCTGCGGGCCATTCAGTACCGAGCTAATGAGGATAGATATCTGAAATAATATCAACATACCTGCCAGCAATCACGCAACCGGTGCTTCCACCACCACAGACTATGATATCGAACTCATCTGGGATCGTCATTTTCACTGTCTTATTCAAATTCCGTCAATGTTGTGTGTCACTTGCAACTTGTAAAGCTGGTAAAACTGGTAATTAATACCACAAAGATGAGGAAGTATGCAACCATTTCTACTCTCAATCTCTTATACCCCTTGGCTCCGGATACCCGGATTGACAAAAGTAGAGGCTTCGTGTAGCATCAGCTATATCTCCGTCTTGTATGTGGTACCATTGCATACTCAGTCGGTGACCATTGGCCTCCTGAAGGTTCATGAACAGAGGGAGCAGCAAAACAAGAGCAACTAAGCCATAGCTAATGTCGCTACCCCTCTTCTTGTCTTACCATGACGATGCCGGCTTGATGGACGACAATTGTGATTGATGCGCGAGTTTAGGGGTGCAGCTTGAGTACGCCTTCACAGACAAGCACAAGGAGAGTAGGACATCATCGGACATTCGAGTAGAACATTTAGAATCTAGGAGACGTGGTCGACGCGGGGAAATGCGATCTGCCGTCGTAATCAAAACAGTTTAAGTTTACCCCGCAGTCCGAGTTCACATATCGTATGCGGGCAATATTTAGAGTTCCAATCAAGTACCTGGAGTGAAAAGAGAAGCCAATTGAGTTATAGCATAATCTGAACGTGACACAGCTTATGTTCTTGGTTTCCAATGCACTGCAGACTTCTGCCAAATTGATGAACATGTTACTAGCAAACGAAAGACCGTCGTTAATCCCCGAGCTATTTCCGTCCTCCTTTTCCCCCTCAACACCGTGCACCTCCCATTGATCGTCGATAGTTCTTCAACTTCAAGCTGTTTTCGACAAGCCTTGCAGGATACTATTTACAAGGTGCATCGAAGTGCTCAAAGTGTTCGTTGAGCGGGATGTAGTCAAGGATCCAAGAAAAAGGTTGTTGGAAGGCTTCGGTAAGATTATACGAAGATACTGATCGTAGCGTGTTGCGGGGTCAATGCCGCTTTTAGTCGGGCATTTTTCCACCACTACTGTACCCCGGATCTCATGCCAAACTTCTCTAACACTGGATCGAACGGCATAACATGAAAACAGGGTGCAGTTTGGATCGGTGGCTTGTGTATGTTCAGGGTCAGATTGCTAATTCGGTCTTTCCTAGTCGTATCAGGAAGACCACCCATACGAAGACGCGTCAAGTCAGAACTCTATCCGACCTCCACGTTTTCTGGAGCTCCACGGTCTAGACTATGAGAACATACTAGTGGTGTAGGACCTCTGGGCATGGATGAAACGCTATCTGCGAACGATGTAGGGAAATCTAATCAATGTGCTCACTCGAGATTATTGGATCTCTGAGATCACTTTTCATCTCTGACTTCATTCATGGATTGATACTTCTAGTGCCAAGGTCGGCATTCCTCCCTCAAGGTTTTGACCACCCAAAAGAGATAGATAGTCCGGACTACTATGAAACATACATTGGGGTGTGAATACTTTCCTCGCTTATTTTCCATGATATTATAGCTCAATTAGGGTTGTAGATTTGGAGCACACCTCTTGATTCTTTTGTGTCAAGTTCACATAATTGCACTGTTTGGAATACGAAGCAGGTCAATTGATTCTATTGGAAGTTTACCATTTTTGGGTTTCTATCATTTGCACATTTTGAGGGACTATAGAATATTACTTTTAATCTCCATGGAGGTTTAGTTAATTCGGAATCATGAACGCTCGCACAAGTCAAATGGGTTTCAAACTTACTTATTTAGATGCCGTTGATCATTTGCGGAGGACTTTTGAAGGAGAAATAACGCCTGGAAAAGTCAAGTTGTTTCCCAACTTACTCTACTACTTGCTTGGCAATTTACCCCTCACTCCATCATTCACGTGATTCTTCACATGATGATACAACAACCTGAAGGTTCTTCCTCTCTTCTCCTGCGTGGTCTTACCTCACGGCGTCGTGGAGTGTGACCCTGTTCCATGCGGATTTCGCGGAGTTCGACAGGGTGGTTTGGATCAGCATGCGACCATCGATCTCGTGCCTCTCTCCTCTCACTCTCGCGGCGGCGGGATGAGTGGTGTTTTCGGTGTTGGCGGTGACTCATGGCGTTAGTTGATCGATTGTTTGTCTATTTGAGTGTTTGAATGCTTGATTGAACTATGTCCTTACCTTTGAAGCGGAAGTCTCTTTTTGTATGTTATAACATTCATTGTTCTAGAGTTGTTCAATTCAAGGGAGACTATTCAAACATTCTTTGACAATCTTTTGCAAAACGTTACTAAAAGACCTTGGAAAGAAGTAGCCACTGTTTGAGGGATTGTTAATTTCATAGATAGCTGTTCACGCGTTGTTCAATGACCTTTCGTGCGTCAAAGTAATCCGTAGCACATTTCTTACCACATGTCATTTAAGGTTAAGGCTCAACACTGCCACGCCCAGCAAAGCTTAATTCTACATGCGATCCCTGAAAGACCCTTTACCCCGGCATGTATAGCAATGATTTCTTGGCATGTCGCCTGATATGGCAAGCCGAGTGTCTAGTGCAATATGATGCAGTAGCGCGGAATGTAAAGTATGTCCTTTCTTGGATTTTTTCTGACTACAATATTGATAATGAACGAGGCAGCTCAATTGGTCTAGATGCAAGTCTGGATTATGCATTGTTGATATATCGAAAATTCATTTGTCTGGTTGATCATTTGGCGCTGCAAAGTTCGCGATCATCCCGTGCCCTGCCCATTCGAACTAACCAGCGTTCTGTCGCGGTTTCTTCCAATCTCCAATTTGATTCCAATTTATCATTTGAACTTCCATTAAGCTTGCTCGTCCCTAATTCATACTCTCTGTATGACTGTTGCTCAACGGGAGCTCAACCATTGGGCTTATGCAACCAGTTCGCCAAACTATCTTCCGTAGAAAAGAGTTAGAGTTGTCCCTATGCATACCCTCTAAGCACCTCCAGCAGCTGGTGCTTCACCCCCAGAGCCCCTTGCTGTTTCCGCTTCCGTTTTCCTATGCTTCTTATGTTTCCTATGCTTCCTCTTGTTCACCTTTACTTTAACCTTCACCGTTTCCTTCACAATCTCTTTCTCCTTTCCCTTCCCTTTTCTCCTCTTCCTTTGACTGCGTTTCGCCTTCATCATGTAAACCCAACCTATCAATCCTAGAATCAATACCCCAATGATACAACCAATGACTATTCCGATATCTCTACCGCTATTGTTAGGCTGAGGTGCCTGCGTCTCCACTTCATATGAATCATTGATGGGAGTCGAATCAGGGAGGGAAGCAGGTTCAGAAGTAAATGCATTATCGTTGAGTTCGATATAGGACGTGTAAGTAGTGGTGGGAGCATCAACTAAAATAGTGGAGAATTGTTGACGCAATAGATCAGGGAGCGCAGTCGGGACTGGAGATTCTAGAGGCAGTGTTGAGGAAGTGAAAAGTGGGGTAGGAGAAGGGGTGTAGGCAGAGAATGCGGCCGAAGATTGGGTGACAAGTTTTATAATTGGGGATGTGGAATTTGCGACTCGGTTTGGAAACGAACGGGAGGATAAAATGGAAAAGGCTATTGGAGCCATATTTACAGTACGAATTGCACCATGGAAAATCTGAAAGCTTCATTCAAACATAATAACAATCGCGCCAGTAATGCAAAAAGAAAAAGGATCAATTGAATTGAGGATAGGAAATCAAGCAAACATGCTCCATATATAAAATACAACATAATGGAGATGATGGAGAAATCTGCAAGCAAGGCCCTAAAAAATTATTGGCCATTGAAATCACATAGAACGTGGCGTCTTGGGTTGGATTCGCGTAGCACAAAGACCCGTTTGTGTGAGTGTTTGCTGGCATAAATTTCAGGAACGTAAATAGGCTGAACTGGAAAGGCTAACAGTGGTCGGTTCGAAACATATAATCATTGCATCTTGCAACATTAACGGACAATATTTGATCGCGTGTATGAATGATCTGATATCAGACATCTGAAACCACTATGTGTTCTCTGGTTGGACTCTATGATTTGAACAAAAATGAAAGTAGGGTAACAACAAGAAACTTTATCAAATTCGTGCATGAACTCCAGCCTTCGACGAGGCTTCTGTAAATCACTCCTGCTACTTGAGCCAGCAAGAAGAGAACAAGGATCAATTAACAGCTCCATCCAAAATATCTATCCATCCATTATAACGCCTACTCGAACACCGGTTACGCTGGGTTACCCTTCCCGTAGATGTAATCTCACGTACGTGTTCCCTGACAATCCTTGATCATGCTGTTTCCTATAATCCTTTCATCGTTACCCTCTAAAAGCCTTAAACCGGATCAGAAAGATCCTTAGCAAACTTTTCATACCCTCTATACGCGGTGATAGTAGCATGGGCATCTGATCCAAATACCTTCGCAAGTCCAGCGCAAGCCTCTCTGAAAACCTTTTTGGCCTCTTCAGGACGGTTTCCCAAAAGATGCATCACTTCAGCGAGATGGGCTTTCGCTCTGACAGTTTCAGGGTGGAGGTCGCCCATATTTCCCTCATAAGCTCGCGAGATATGACGATACAGCCCAGCAGCTTCGGTGTAACTCAAAGCATCACCGCGTTCACGCTTTGCAGCTGCCATGTATGATAGGCACTGAAGTGTCCAGTGATGCTGAGAACCAAATACTCGAGTAAGGCCCTCCAAAGCCTTTCCATGCAGCGCGTCGATAGTATCCAACATCTCCTCCCGGCCTTCTTCAAGGGGGAGCTGCCCACGTATAATTTCACCTCGGCAGGTGAGACTGTTAAGGTAATCTGGGTGTGACTCTCCGAGAACGCGTTTCCTACCGATCAACACAAGATCCATTTTATGGAGAGCTCCGCTATGTTGACCGAGGCCAGCAAGGATGAGAGCTTGGAGGTGGAGACTCGTGAGCTGCTCGGGATGAAAGTCATCGCTTTCGAAAGTTCCTTCGGTGTATATTTGCGTTCTATCAACCAGAACTTGGGAACTTAAACTCTGAGCAGCATGACACCCTTCTTTGAGCCTCAGACATTCTGCAATTTGGTGTCGACTTGTCAGTATGTCCGGGTGCCGCTCACGATCTAACCATGGACCATGCTCTCTTGCGGTCAAAACAGCACGGTTCATGGTTAAAGCTTCATCATATCTCCCTTGTGCTAACATCACTAGTGCAATGTTGCTTCTACAAGTCAAAACTAGAGGATGAGAGTCGGATAGATGAGTAGTGAGAGCTTCGGCAGCATTGGTAAGAAGAGATTCGACCTCATTGTAATCAGACGATGAAACGGCTTTGGACAGTAAAATCCGTGCTTTAAGACTTTTGATGTATTGAGTTTGAGGATGCTCGTCGCCTTGAGACATCTGGCTTCCACGGATGGCACCTTCCACAAATCTAAGGGCATCATTAAACCTGCCAGACTTATGCAGTACATTTGCAAGGTGTTGGCAACTGATGAGAGTGTCGGGATGATTGGTTCCTAAAAATGTTGCCCTTTTCCTAAAAGCTGTCGAAAATTCTATTTCAGCAGCTTGGTAGTTGCCAATCAACATGAGAGCCGCCCCAAAGTCGTCAATGCTGGTACATAAATCATCTTCCGGAGCATTCGTGGACTCTTTTGTACGGCGAATCTGGCGGAAGAGGTCAACGACATCGGATTTGTTGGTACCTTCTGATAAGTACAGGATGCCCTCAACGCGTTTCTTCCACAACTCATCTGGCTGTTCTTCAGTGTACGTCTGCAAAGCATCTCTAAGTTCTCCATACTTGGCTAGTAGGTCGAGTAGCGAAAGATGATGTTGAAGCACATTAAGATGTTCGTGGGGTATTGCCTCAGGTAAAGTATCAACTGCGTGTGTTGCCATCTTTAAAGCATCATTGTAGAGGCCCATGCGAACAAGATGTTTGGACTCTTTGTTGTAGACCAAAGCCAGCGCAATTCGTACAGAATCACTGTTCTTGCTTCCATCACCAAGGAAGCGTTCGAAGCATTTCTTCCACCATTCTCGATCCTTGCTATTCGAGTCAGGGTAATGATTCCCAAAGGCAACAACTGCTTGTGTGTACCATTCCAGCTCTTGCTCGATCTCACTTTCTTCCGCTTCTGATCTTTCGCTGGTAATGACCTTCTTGAGCGACAAGAAGACTAAGGGATGCATGTTGTATGTCTCGCTAGTATCGTCTTCTGTGACGAGAAAATTCCCCTTCAAAATGCACATTACGACAATGAGATCAAGAGGATCAACCAACGAGCAGATGATAGAGCGTGGTACTGCATCGCCACCAAGATAATATAGATGGTGAAGAATACGAGCTGCCATAGGATAAGTTAATCGAAATTGTCTAGCATTCATGACGCCCTTTCCAATAACAGATTCTTCTTCCGAAATCGTAAAGAGCGGAGCTACCGAACTCAGCAGTCGTAGTTTGAACTGATCATTTGTCCGGTATATGGAGATGAATTGCGACAGTTTCATAGAGGTATCGTTGAGTAAGTTTGAGACCTGGACAACGGCCCTTGGTAGACAATTAACAAGAAGGGCGATTTCGCGAAGTTGCTCGTCAGTCGAATTATCGAATAGGTCAACGGTCAACCTGTCTCGTAATAAACACATTGTTGGTTCGAGCTCGAGACATCCCACTTCGAAGATGTTGTGGGGGCCACTTAAGAGACACCCGTTCGATTTGGTCCTTGTAATGAGTATGACGGCACCTTCGAACCTTTGCAGCCTGTCAATCAGTCTACCATGCTCAGTTTGCTGCAGCAGAAAATCAAAATTATCACCGGCGTCAACAACCAACAAACTTGCGGAGTCTCGCCCTGGCCGTAGCCAATTTTCTAATGGTTCATGTCCGTCGACAGAAGGTGCAAGCAAGTTTTCAGGCCCAAACCAATATATTGATGCGGGCGATGCTTCTCTAATTTGGTAGACAAGCTCAGTAATGAGCTCGGTTTTCCTGTGTATGTGAGTTTTGGCATTGAAATTTTGAGGGTAAATAACATACCCAATTCCTCCAAGTCCTACTACTGCCAATCGACTCTTTTGATCTGGTTTCCATAGGCTGAGTAGTTTTGCCAGAGTTGAAGAGCGGCCCACGAAATTGGAATTTCGGAGAGGTGGAAATTTAAACTCTGATTGTATCGAAGAAGGCTCAACTTCCGTTACCACAGACTTCTCGAATGCCTTCTCAACGGCTTCTCTGACCGCCTGGTCAATAATGGTATTGATTTCCCTAGTATCAGCGATAGCATCTTTAGCCGTGTCCTGGAGTCTCAAAGATAGATTCTCCACGGCTTGATCAAGTGATTTGTTCAGATGTTGTGACACATGCTCAGAGAGCTTTGTAAGGATGTATGGATCTGCATCAGACATTTTCGCAGAAATAAATGGACAATCTATGGGCGAGTTCATTACCACTGATAAGGGTAGATGAAGGGGGGCATGAAAAGAACGAAGAGGGGTAGTGTTTGCATTGATTTATGGGCTCTTCGATCACCTTCCACTGGGTAGGAGTTATATAGTATTTGGGCGCGATAATGGCTGAACAACGGCTTCACCAAAACCTGATCCTTTCAAACGAACCGTGATATCACCGTCAGAAAAATCCTGAAATTACTCGCAGTAGTCGTAGCGAAGAATGATTCCGAAGACCCACCACAAACTTATGTGGTACCATTCGAAGCTGGAGACTGGCATCGGCACCCAATAAGATACTTTGGGGGCCATCTTGCAAATTGTTTAGGTCTCGGATTGTTGACGCGAGCTGAGGCTCATGATAATATTGGGGATCGATGCAGTCATTGTTAGCTACGTGCTCCGCGTTGATGCGGCCGCTAACTGAATATATACGAGGTGTGGTAGCCACTTGGATGTTATTTGATAACGTTAGATGAACCATCATGGATTAATTCCACGTCGTCGCTGTGATTAATGATATAAACTTCTTGGGCGAGCATGAGTTGGCAAATATGTGAACCAATGGAAAGGCATGTAGTTGAAGAGTTTGCCATCCTCAGTTATTTCATATTCAAACACCTTACTAATCAATCCTCACACACCGTCTTGATACCGCTGGTTACTCAAGCGACTGGCGCTAAGATAATGATAACGAAAAAAATTATCTTACCCATGTGAAATTCAGTGAGAAGGCAGATTCGAACACTCAAAAATCGGACAGCATCCAACCGGCATTATGGGTAAAAAGAGAGTTGGTGCTTTGGAGAAGGTTGATGCGGATCTGTAAGAGTTCAATTGGTACATTTCTACTAATCATTGCTGACCTCTATAGTCCAAATTTACAATACAAGATTCGAAGAGATCCAAAGTAAGTTATATGTCTTCTACACTGAGTAATGGAAGTATCATCTAACAATTGTACCAGATCATACGCAGAAGATTTCCTAAATCAATATGGACAGTACCAAGCACAAAGAGATATTTTTATGTCTTCTCCTTCCACTGCAACATCCGGCGGCATCGTATCGTTCCACGACCTCATCGATTTCGTCGCACATTGTTCAGACTGTTTCCCAGAAGATACCGCAGAGTTCCCAGAGGATCTCAAGCAGATTTTAACTTTACACCATGCCGAACTTGAAAGCGAATTGCGTGAGAAGATCGTTGGTAGTTTGGTACTACTGCGACGAAAGGAAGTAATTGATTCGGCCAACCTTCTCAATACATTGTTTCCAATACTGGTAGCTACGCCTAGTAAAACACTCCGAACACTCCTATTCCAGAAGATCCTGTCAGATCTACGCACTTCGAACTCGAAGAGCATAAATCATCGTCTCAATCGAACAATGCAGACAGCACTGTTCAATCTGCTCGCCTCCGACCGAACATCTTCCAAAGGAATCTGGGCTGTCAAAATTACAAGAGAATTGTGGAAACGACAGATCTGGACAGATGCGAAAGCTGTTGAGATTATGAAGGAAGCTAGTTTGTCAGATAATGAGAAGGTTATTGGCGGTGGAGTACGATTTTTTTTGGGAGGTGACAAGGAAAGAGAAGAAATGGAGGATGAAAGCAGTGACGAAGAAGCCATTGATATTGGTAAGCTGAAGCATCAAGTTGGTATCAACAAAAAAACAAAGAAGAAGACGAAAACATTGGAGAAGGCCGTCGAAAAGGTACGAAGGAAGGAAAAGAAGAGCAAAGCACCCCATCCACTGAATTTCTCCGCCCTGCATCTCTTGCACGATCCCCAAGGTTTCGCCGAAACCCTGTTTTCAAAACACCTTCAGAACTCGAAGTCGAAACTCAACCTCGAACAAAAACTGATTGTCCTACAATTGGTTTCGCGACTTGTTGGCTTGCACAAGCTTACTGTAATTTCATTATACTCGTACTTTACTAAGTACCTCACACCACGACAACCATCTGTAACTTCATTTTTGGCATCTCTAGCTCAAGCAACACATAATCTTGTTCCACCCGATGCTTTAGAGCCTTTGGTACAAAAGATTGCCAACGAGTTCGTCTCTGAAGCTTCTGCCTCGGAGGTCGCTGCTTCCGGACTCAATGCTATCCGAGAGATTTGCGTACGACAACCATTAGCTATGAATGATACACTTCTGCAAGATCTTATCATGTACAGAAAAAGTAAAGACAAGGGAACGATGATGGCAGCAAAAGGATTGTTGTCCTTGTACCGTGAAGTCGGAGCTGATATGTTGAAGAAGAGAGATAGAGGAAAGACAGCGACAATGGGTCTCAAGACCGGATTAATCAAAGAAAGACGTTTTGGTGAGGAAGAAGCCGGTGGTATCGAAGGTATCGAGTTACTTGAGCAGTGGAAGGAAGACGAAAGAAAAAGGAAAAGAGTTGAACGTGGTTTGCCAGAAGAATTGGGCACGGATGAAGAAGAGGATGATGAGGAAGATTGGAATGCTTGGGATGTTGAATCTGATGCTGATAGTGATGAGGGTGGTTGGATCAACGTCGAGAGCGACGGTGAAATTGAGATCAGTGATAGTGAAGATGAGAAGCCAGCCGCGAAGAAGGCGAAGCTCGAAGCTAAAGCTACCGAAAAGTCAGCGGACGGCACTGAAACATCAACAGAAGATGCCGCGAAGGAGGCTGCCGACAAGGCCCTTGAACAGAAGATCTCCACATATGCAACGACCAAAATTCTCACTCCAGCCGATCTTGCAAAGCTTCAAGAGCTCCGTCTTGAGGCTAGTGTAAACAAAGCGATGGGAGGAAGGACACAATCTCAACGAATGAAGGACGCAGCTGCAAGACATGCGGATGATGCCTTAACAGCTGATCAAATTGAAGGTTTCTCGAAGTTACAAAAGAATACAAGAGAAGAGAAGATAGCAATGGCTAGGGAAGGAAAGGGTGAGCGTAGCGAGCATAAGTCTACCAAGGCTATTAGGAGGTCGAAGAAGGATGCCGAGGGCAAGAGTACTACCAATCAAGAGAAATCTCGAAAGAAGAATTTCATGATGACGTTGGGCAAGGCTAAGAGTAAGCAAAAGAGAAGTTTGCAACATACCAGGAGGGTGCTCAAAGGGCATATTGACAGAACTAAGAGAGGTGGAAAGAGAGGAAACATCGGATGTTAATTTATTGGTCGTATTACAAATTAATCAAAAGCAAATTATGCAGCTTCATCAACCTGCAGTATCGTGGACTTCAGTCAATTCCCTAAACTTCTGCATTAATAACGATAAACCTGTTAATTTCGAGCGAAGCATATAAAATCTAGGAATTTCCCAGTTCTGTCAAAGTCGACATGAGCATTGGGCCACAACATGATTTGTATACAAAGGGTGCTCTCGTCATCCTCATTTCACCTACTCGCGCGCAAAGTGCTCGAAGAGAAGGTGCAAGTCTCCAACCGCAATTTAGAAGGCGCGAAGAGATAATAACTTATGTATTTATCCATCTGAAAGAAAGCTTTTTGGCGGATGACGAAGGCCAAGAGTCAAAGTATCCGCCACTTAGATTATTTCCACCGGATCAGGAGATCATATGTCAGTATAGAGAAAAAATATTGCTCGATGGTGCAGATAAAATTATAAAAAGAATTATTGTATGTGTCCCAGAACCATCATATATCATTCCATTCACATTTCCACGTCCTGCGGGTCCTTCTTCCAGCATAAATACTTTCACGGATGACCTCCAGATGCGTGTTAGTCCAATCAACTGTTCTGAAAGATGATCGAAGTGATTGTATCTTTCTAACTACATAGCGAAGGCCTCCCTTCTGTTTCTCGGCGATTCCCCAATACAATCCCCACTCCAGGGACTTTTGAAAGATGAATTCTCTTCGGATCCTTGTGAGAATTTCTACGACGGGGTATTGGAAGCATGTCAACCCGATTTAGATAGACTTTTAAGGATCTGTATTCCGAATGTATTCCAGAAAGGGAGTCATTCAGAAGCTGGATCCGAATTAGATCAACTTGCTTCCAATACGACTTCAAAAAGATTCTATGTCTTCGCAAATATCCTAATATTTGAGCCTGACTTGAATCTGCCTGCCTCTATCTCATTGTCGAAAAGACTCTCTTTTGCAGCACAGGATTTCCTGGATTCCGACGAGCCTGACGAACCTCGGCTGGCATCTTCCTCAAATCCAATTGAATTTCCTTCTTTAACTGCTTGTATTCCTTGTCATAAGCGTAGAAGAAAATGTGACAGATATTCACCATGTTCCAGATGTTCTAATTCAAACTTTTGGGGTAACATAGTGAATTGCATTTTTCCAGTACGCTATAAGTTCTACTAAGGCCCAGGCAGCTATTTGCTTCTATCGACTAAAGCTGATGGATATATATAAATATACAGGCACAGAAAGATGTACCAGACGTAACAAGTAAAGAAGCGGACGTTACTAACGCAGACAGAGCTGTTGCATCGAAGGCACCCATTATCGAAATCATTTTTAAGCTCAGAGGGACATCAGAGGGATCAAAGGAGAAGCGATTGGAGAAGTGATTGGAGAAGTGATCATTGGGGGTTAGGATAAAGTCGCGGAACGGATTTTCTTTTTGTCAAGTTTTCATAAGGAGTTTCAACAACGAAAAATTAGTAGTTCAAAATAGGTATTGTTTTGTTGTATTCATCATGGTGAATTATGAAAAGTCTTTTCTTGCCCATCACATTTCAGAGCATTAAATCTGATGATCAAGGTTGATATCTTTCAACAGCCTTCTTGAGTTGTTATATCTTGAATCTCTGAACGTAATGTTCAAGGTCATTCCTAAAAAAAAAATTAAAAAAAATTAAAAAAAACATTTAGTGGCCTACAACTTTGTTGGGTTTATCAAATGTTGTAGTCGTTCAAGACACATTCTAGTAAGTATATCGCTCTTCTGAATAACATCGCTCATACAGTTCTCGTTCTCGCCCCGAGGAAAAGGTATGACAACATCTCAATCTCGACTACTAAAACCCATCCAAACTCCTCTTCCCGGATTAAATCAATGACGCTCGTTCTATCCTCCTATCCCAATCCTCTCTCGTTATCTAAATCTCATAAAGCCCCTTAGTTCATCATCATCTATATCCATCCCTCCCCTACAATCAATTTGAACGATAATTTCAAGTTGTAAATTCCTGATATACGGATTCAGATTACTAAAAACTCTTTGCTATTATCACTGAGCGATTTGTGCTAGAATCAGAATCTGTATGTAATATCCACGCATTTGAATTAATTCGCTATTTCAAAAGGCCAGATATACAACAATATCATTGCTCATGATCCTACTCGAAGCCCACAGTGCAAATTACTCTTCACTCTCACGCTACTCACTCTGCCCTATTATCTAACTACTCGACTCCCCTAGAGCATGACCGTATTATATGTGCAATCTTGGGAACGAACCAGCTTCAACTTAATCCTTCATACCTCCTCTCTCCAGTTTGCCATCTCAAATTTTCAGTCTCTACCCCGGAAATTTAAACGAGCACAACAGGCAATACATGGATTTGTATGATCTATATGATTAATCACATGATAGCCACTGATATCCCATGCAGATGCATATTTTTGACATTGAATTGGACATGCAACCTTGGAATACAAATATGGCCTTGAATCTCAGACATGATGAGATATTTACAGCTTCAAAATGTTGGAAAAATGGACAAAAATATCAGGATAAGAAGGGCACACTCCCAAGCAGACATTCCATGCAGATGATTATCCATACACAATAATAACCTACCTGGTATGCACCTACGAAGTCTACTCTCCATCCCTCTTTTCAAAACTTCCCGGATGCTTGTTACGTCTCTTCAAGAACCCAAGATTGCCCGTTTCATGTATTGAGCGATGCGAGTATCATTCTTTGAATTAATCTCAGATATTGAGGCCGATCATTCCACCCAGTATTTCCTGTAACATTGACACACTTCCTACTCCGATCCGAGTCTTGCTAAATTTCACCACATGGTATGACGAGAAGAAATGGGGGAGGGGGTTGGGTGTTATGTGTGCGGTGTTGGGAATGAGATACGATGTATACAAGTGACTCAAATAATGTGTAGGGGGGAGAAGAAAGATAGATGGAGTGGTTCATTTTCATATCATGAATCGATATCTGAGCGATCAAGAATTACTCACCACACTCCACGGGAACGCAAGCCATTACTTTGGTTATTCGTGCAGGATCGCAAATGAGTTCGCTAGTGGATTAACAACAATATAGTCAATGTAAAAATTCTCAACACCCACTGGACCATCTTACCCTAGCCACCCACTTCAATTAATGTGCCTACCTCTTTACATACATCCCATTCCTATACCTCATACCAACAGTGTACTCATTTTCCCCAACAATCCAAGAATCCTGTCGATCGAAACGGGTAAGATGACGGAATTTCACGCAGGATCTTATCATCAACCATCAATTATTGATAAAGCGAAACTGTAAGTTGAACGGTAGTAGTCCCGATACAGCGAGACTACTGTATTCTCAATGTGAGGGTGCTTTGGCTCTAGAGAACACACTGTAACTCTAGGTTGAAACTACCATACGCGCCAAGCACAGCAGAACGAATAGCAAGTGTTATCCAGTATCACTTTCACTGGCAAGTTTTGTAAGGAACTCAGACACAAACCTTTGGAGTCAACTCCATGGAAATCTCATACAAGCGTGGAATGCAGGTGGAAGACTCTTGAAAGCATAATTCGACGCATAAAGCTGAAGCGGCCTGGCTGCGAATTCGTTAGCAACATCTGTCAATCATCGTACATATCACTTGTAAAGCTTTGGAATGTGCGGGATTTGTTCATCAAATTTGCTTTTGTATCTGGAGGTATCAAAATTCTGTAGAATCACCAGATGGCACATGATCAGCCCTTACAGCCATCCTAGGCTCATGGTCCCATACAAATTTGTGCACTTGAACCGATGACACAAAATCACTGAATGCATATATCCATTATTCCGGTTGTGTCATGACTTTTTGCATTCATAAAAGTCGTTTATGTGACAGAAATGCAGCCAATCGCCCATCCATCCATAATGCAAATTGAAACACCCCACAGAAAATCCCCGAATATAACCATTTAACGATTGCTCTTGGCGACACGCTCCAACTCATCCTTCTTCTTGATGGCATAGGAGTTGCTGCTTCCCTTAGCAGCGTTGATCAATTCTTCAGCCAAGCACTCAGCAATGGACTTGACGTTTCTGAATGAAGCTTCACGGGCACCGATGGTAAGGAGAGCAATGGCTTGGTTGACACGGCGGAGAGGGGAGACATCGACGGCTTGACGACGGACGGTACCGGCAGATCCGATACGGGTGGAATCTTCGCGAGGACCGCAGTTGACGATAGCATCAACGGCAACTTGGATTGGGTTTTGGTCGGTCATGATGTGGATCTATAATTTTGATTGTTAGAATTTCCTGCAAATGTATCACAATGTGGTCGGACGTACGATCTCGAAGGCGTGGGCAACAATGCGGACAGCCATGAGCTTCTTTCCGTTGTTGCGACCGTTCATCATCAAGGAGTTGGTAAGACGCTCAATGATTGGGCAGTTGGCCTTTCTGAATCTCTTTTGCGCATAACGACCGGCGGAGTGGGAGATGTAGACTGGGGCTCTGATTTGAATGTAATCGCTGTTGAAAAAATATCGCATTAGCCTTTGGCTCTTCCTATAATTCCCCTCATCCAAAACAAATGTCGAATATTTTCCAATTCCATCTTTTTCTCCTCCATATATAATTCGCATTGGGTAATCTTACGTCAAAGAGATGTCGCGAATCTCAACATCCTCGTAGCTCCATTTGTTGAAAAGCTGCAGATTGTCAGCTTCAATATTCTCATTTATCGACGAATTTTAATTGAGATGTACCTTGATGCTTCCAATCTCCTCAGTGACCTCCTTTGGGAGCACTTGGTAGCCGGAAACGGCCTCGACTTCGATTTCTCCTTCAGACATGATTGCGATGGCTGATTTGTGGAGTTGGCGGTGGTGGTTAAATTTACAAGTTGTCGACGTCGGTGAATTTTCTCAAGTTGATAGAGTTTCCACACGAATATTCTTGAGGCGCTAAAGGGTTTGTGTGAAATTCAACCCTCGCTTATTAGTGATGGCCTGAATGCCTGAACATTAATTTTTTCGGAGGAACATGAAATCTTCCACTGGAGGCAATTGAATTGACAATGAAGATGTTGAGAATGGATTATTCGATGTTCTTAATTGATTTCTATTTTTGTTTTGAATTCTGGAGAAGTTCCAGATCTTTCTTGAACGGTGATGAATACATGATTGATGCGTAAGGCTTAATATTATGTTGTGGCAGCAAATTCCGATAAGACCGGCTCTACAAAATTTAAAATCTCATATCTTTTTACGGTTATGTGTGGCGACCATCAATACCAATATGATCTTGACTAAGCCGAGCTTCTGCATGAGCCATATGAGTTCCAAAATGTCAACATCTTCCCTTCACTTACCTTGACCACTTACACACGTAAAGTTATACTCAAGGACTCCTATCGCTCTTGGTTGTGGTTTTGAGATCCTTCGTATTGAAGTATGATGAACATCGTCAACCCATTCGTAATAAGTTGCGCCAAAGCGAGATATGGATATCAAGGTACCACAACCGATCCTTTCGTCGAGATCGTTCATATTCTGCCCTGGTATGCCATGAATGTGGCGGTAAGCTGCTTGTGTATCCTTTGTATATAACAATTTTGAGTGTATTTCCGATTACCGAAAACCTTCACTGCCCGCTCTCGACAGATCGACTGAGCCACGGACAAGACAGGGAGGGGATTGACCAGTTTCCAGATGAACAGAGTTATTCCTTCCTCGATTTCCGAGTTGAGTTCCGCCACTTCAGCGGATTTGTTTGCGGGTCTGGACTTCAAATATTCTCATCGCATCTGACTGAACCTATTGTCCAGTCTACCCAGCGCATATTTTATCAGATTGGTATCGGGCGGACGAGTCGTCGAAGGTCAAGTGAACTCGCGCAATTGCCTGCGCAGTCTCATATCCGCCATCTTAATTTAGAATTGGTGTCTGCGGGCGATTCAATCGAGGGCGAATAAGCTCGAGGTGATTGTTGTTCAAGTGGAAGAGCTGATGCGTGCCAAAACAAGTACATGTAAAGCCAATACAGGACTTACCATGAGGCGTCAAATACCTTTAATTTGAGAATAGATCTGAATGGTTGCATAGGCATTGTTGACCATAGATAGGTATGCAAAGTTGCTCATGTTGTCATTCTCTCGTGGTGTGTAATTAATATCAATTGTTGTTGAAATACTTCCCCCCATAATATGTGAAGAGGCGTTAAGGTTATCGAGTTGAGATCTTGGCGTTCGGTCGCACAATCCTTAGTCTAATTTTATGCCTGAACATCAATCGTTCTTCCATTCCAATGTATATTTCTGAAAATCCCTCCAATATCAGAAATGAAGCATCGAGAACCCATTCTGAATATCGTTAAAGACCACTCATACAATTTTACGTTTGTTAAGAATTATCTTCACTTTTGTGGTGAAGGTAAATAAATAGGATTATGATTTCTCTATGCTATGATTGGACATGTACGCGGCTGTAAACCGACATTGGAACTGCACCAAGCGGTCCAGAAACAAAATTTGATCCATTGAATGATTTGCAAAAGGACTTGAAAGATCACACATCTTGATAATTTCGGATGACAGAATAATTTTCTTCTACCTCTAGTCAGGAAATGGAAACTCTAAGACAGGTATTGCGGGATGAGAGCCCCTCAATGCTCAAATTCATGACCTTTTTCTTCACTCTATTCACCGAGAACCCTTAGACGAGCCTTCTAATTGTCAATATGTATTTGGTTGTTGTGAATTACACACCCATGTTATCTCTTGTCGAATTTGTAAGTGAATTCACTTTTTGCAGTGTGGCTCAAACATATCTGTATATTCACCAATCATCTACCATTTTCGAAGCGTTGTCTCAATTCATATCAGCTACTCTGTTCCACTATTATTTCCCCTTGCAATTCAATATCATCGCTATCTCGCGCAAAAGAAATGCGAGTAGGCGAGAAGTCTCTCGTGAAGCAGTGATCTTTTTGAAAGCATACACCTCATTTGAAAGGAGAGAATACCGAAGCGTACTTCCAGAAGTTTCATGCTTTTCAAGCCCTCAAATAGAATCTGGGAGCATTTGCGGAAGCCTTTGCATATAGCGGAGCTTATAATTTCCATAGCACTTATCATTACCCTTGGCATTCGGTGCCCATTCCCTGAGATCTACATCTAAACACTGTACGGTTTCAAAGCCATGCTTCGTATAAAGCGGAAAGCCAAAAGGTGAAGCTTGCATGAAGATGGGCAAGCCCTTCTTGTCCGCCAATTTGTTGCCATATTCAACGAGAGCATTACCCATACCATGTCGTTGGAAAGTCGGTTCTGTAAAAACGGCTTTGCAAAGAATGTGACGTTGACCTTTAGTCCATCTCTTCAGCCATCGATCGGTGTCAGCCTGTACGAACATTGGCAGACTAGGGCGAAAGTCAAATTCGCCTTTAGCCAAATCCTTTGTCGAAGCTAAGATCTTCGCTGCAGCCTTCTCATCTCGTTCTCTGATTTCCACATCGGTTGGAGTATTCCATGAGGCCCAAGCAGTAATCTCGGCCGTATCCTTGTCAAATACTTTGATATGCTGCCAATTTGGGTCACCGACTTGACCTTCGAGCATCTCCATCACTCTTTGCTCGAATTCTTTTGAAACGTCGAAGTACAAGGCAAAAGCATTGTCGGGGAGACAAGCAACGACGTGAATGTAAGCGAGTCGGGGTATATCTGCACGAGTCGCCGGCGCAAGTTCAACTGTTGGAGACGCTTGATTCATGATGTTTGAGTATGATGTGCTGGGTGTATCTTGAGATTGTATAGGCAATCTGAAGTCCATGATTTTAAGCCTCTTGCGACATTGCCTTGGGTTGCGAGA
Source organism: Botrytis hyacinthi (assembly GCA_004786245.1). Lineage (NCBI taxonomy): Eukaryota > Fungi > Ascomycota > Leotiomycetes > Helotiales > Sclerotiniaceae > Botrytis > Botrytis hyacinthi. Next base: position 36,520 of record PQXK01000175.1, on the reverse strand, counting down.
TTATATAGATTATTTGCTTTATAGAGCTAAACTCAGAATACGACGGATAAGAGAAGCGCAGGCGGCACAGCAAATGATATATACAACGTGGAGTCGCTCAATTTTGTGTGATACTCCCGGAAGTTGTTGGAGGATTGGAGCCTTCCCCCAGCCTCCGTATAGCATCGCCCATGAGCATCAAAGACTGCCAAGATAACAAATGTCAACGATGGTTACATGTGCATTGAGTTCATGCAGAAGAAGAGAGACTTGGCAGGTACCGAACAGTTGGGACCGATGAGGCCTGCAAAAGCTTAGCCAGCAGTTTAGTGATGCGATTCTGAACAAGTCCTTCTATCCTTACTTTCTCTGGGCTTTTTGACGGAGCGGGACCCAGCCGCAACAGGTCGAGCTTATCGATATGTAAGCTTCCAACACCACCAACATTACGGCTGCGCCGCAACCACCGCCAAACGATAGAAGTCTTCACGGACATTATAGTCTGGATTTTGCCGCATTGATATATTATCACTGTGATATTTTTACTCTTGATTGGTGTAAAATCACCTTTCGAATCCGGATATCGGATTATTCCGCTGGTTGCATCTTGTATCTTAGCCAGAATTATCGGGACAGTACTAACAAGGAAGCTTCGTTGTTATCATCGATACGTGCTTGTGAGTGCTATGCTTCCGCCAATATGAAGTGGTCTTCCCATGACATGCCATCCTACAACTTCAAAGAACCGGATAGGCTATGAGATTCTCGCTGGCTGGTACGAAACTTGGAAGTCCACCTTCTCTACTGGCAGCTGAATTTGCACTATCACGAAGTTATGTATCCATAGACCACGGTGTTGTACTCACTGCGGATGATCTAATGTCTTTTATTGCTCTTGCAATAACACAAGCTGTGTTTGCAAGTCTACTGAAAAGTGATATTTGTTAGCAGCCACCAGATGTAGATGAAGCAATCAGTTTGTCGTCGTATCAATGAAATGTCAGAAATCAAGCTCCAAAGGCTTCTTCTCAATGTTTGAGGTAGTAAGACCCAAAGTTAGCGCTTCTTTTGCTTTTTGAGAGTATAAGTCCATCTGATGCTCCCATTTTGATTATCTTTTCAATCGAACTGATCACGTGATATCAATCGGAGACAGGATTAATCAATGTCTAAGTAGATTTCAGGCATTCGGGCTCGAGTCTCCAAATGGAATTCAAGGAATTGGACTCACTCAGACCAGTAAAATTAAGGGAATGGGTCTTGATTGCTTGAGTTCATCTGAAACTATTGCAGGTTATTGAACGAGCTGGAGTATCTTAAAACAACTTGTCAGCCACACCAAGTGGATTTCACGTGATCCGGCTCACACGGGTAGGAACAAATCCTCATCTTACTCATCACTCCTCTTGATCTTCTCGCCATTTAGTGATTCTTATCGTTCTTCTATGGTTTGATTAGCTATATGTCTGATGTCATAGTAGTTGGTTCTGATCTGTAGTAATGTGTGAATTCAATTCTGTAGATTTCACCAAAAGCTCATTCGAGAGGTTCAGACTCATAGTAGGTGAAGCTCATATCTTATTTGTTGGTACCATTGAACTTTACAATTTTTACAACTAAAATCCCTTCAATTAATGCGTCTTACATTCTAGCCTTATGCACCCACAGATATTCTATTTACGTCAGCATATTGCAGTAACGAGATGAACCAGAGGATTAAACGAGTTGCGTAGCCTGCCAATCTCACTCCATTAATCTCTCGTGTTCCTTCTGTGGCATCAACGGCTCATTCCTACCTAATATTGATGTATCTTACACCACCTTCTGTTCTTTCGCAATAATTGAATGATTCGCAAAGTGCATGTCATAAACCCATTGTGTCGTGGTTAGCCATGATTGTAAAGGATTGTCATGCCATGCACCGCCATAAGTGGCTCTAGAATACTACACTGACTTGGCCTTGCCGCAAAGAATCCCAAGAACATAAATAAATATAAGAACCTAAAGTTGAGTTTAATATTCTCCAGGTTTTGTCATCGTCACTCTTTGTTCTTCCTCTCTCTTTTCCGTGTAGCATTCGCTATGCGGGTATTTCACAATTTTTCTTTGAAATTAATACTGCTTGCATTTGCAAGCTTAGTTCATTCATTTCAATTCACGAACACGGCCTTTGATCCTGTATTAGGACAGCAGTTTACGATTACTTGGGTTGATTCAAGTGGCTCCATTACTCTCCATCTAGCACCCGTTCAATATTATAATGAAAGTGTTTCGCTAGCGAGCGCAGTATCAATAGGAGGTGTGTTACAATCCATGCATTGCTCAAATATTATACAAGACTGACGGTAGAAATGGTAGATGCAACATGGGGAAATTCATTAAATTGGACTCCGGACAAATCACTTCAAGCTGGAGTATATAAGATATTTTGGGTTCCTTCAGATAATTCTCAGCCTGAAGTAGACACCCCGACATTCACACTCGGTCAAATGTCTGCCAGCTCTTCTATCAATAAAAGCAGCGCAAATAACGGTCAGGCTAGGTCAACCGGCGTAAACCCAACCACTTCACTCCCTGCTACTCCCACCGCAGCAAATGGGGGAGTAGCTTCATTTGTGACTTCACCAATGAGCACTCAGCCCGCATCCGATTCCTCCAATTCCCTTACAAACACCATAAAAATCAGCATCTCCGTCAGCATAATCCTCGGCGTAACACTCATCATGGTCATTGCCTTTATACTCATCCGACGTCGCCGCTATCTAGCATCCACGCCTCGAACAAAGAGGCAACTCGCTATGAAAGAAATGGCAGATGACAATGATTCTTGGGACGGAGAACGTCAGTTTGAACCCGAATTACCTACTGAGTCAGAGGCTGCGACGAGATCCTATGTTGCTTTGGTGAAGAAGAAACACGTGAGTGTTAATGCAGAGCCAGTAGAGATGGATGCATATTTTGTTACGAGGGATGTAAAAAGTGGGAATAGGATAGATGAGCGGAACGACAGACGGAAGACGAGAGAAACGGATATGGGACTGGGATTAGGATTGGGAGACGTAGAAGAGCTAGTTGAACCTCGAGAATTGGATGTGGGAAATTCTGGGACGATCTATGGTGAAGGAAAAATTGGCCATCGGTTTAATGTACGAGATAATGTTAATATTATTGGAATATAATTGAGTGTATTGATCAAGTATGAATATGAGGTTTTATAAAAATGATGGTGAAATTCTAGAAGCTAGGTCCTGCAAGTGCTGGACAAGAGTCTTCTGTGCATATTTGTGTTGGTTTGTGGTGACTAGTATATCTCAACGCAATATGGACGAGAGGGATGGAGAGATGATATCCAGCCTAGGAAATTCAAATCAACAAATACATGCACAATGCCTTCGTTGGGCATACGCAAGGAATAATCCTTCGCGTATCAATGTTGTTAATACTAAGTTTTGTCACCTAAGATGGATTTCGGCCCTAATGGTACGGTCGCTCTCACCTCTCAATGAAGGGGTTTCGAAAGTAATTTGTGGTGAATTCTCGTTTTATCAGAGACTGTATTTATTACAATTTTTATGTAGCTTCCTTATCGAGATGACCGGTAGGCTGCATCCCGGTGTTCATCATCGAATTTCTGCTCGACTCAAGAAGTTTACCAACACCGCTTCACCCTTCCCACCGCACTTCTCTCCACTCCTTTTCTCGCCTTCAACTTCCCTTTATCAATCCAACTATCACCATTTCTTCCGCCATTAATCATTCCTCTCATAGCAACTTATAATCAGCAATAGCCGCATCAAACGCCGTATCAACAGGTGCCACAATAGTTCTATTAAGAATCAGTTCCCAAACTCTCTAGACTAATATGAGGTCAAAAATGTATCAAAAATCCAACAAACCTCGCCGTTTCCTGAAAAGCTGCCGGAATTTTCTCGATGATCTTCGCGCTAAACCTATCCGTCGCACTCTTCTCCTCCACCAGATTCAACAAGATAAGCGGACTAAAAAGTAGCTTGTCGAATTTAGGTTTAGCAGATATGATCGTATCGAGAGTTCCCTCTACGACTGTGACGAGGTTTTGCGTCGCGGTGGCGATGGTGATGGTTTCAATCAGGGTGAGGTTTGCGGAGGAGGAAGCGACCCAGGTGCCGGTGTTGATATCGATGAGAAGTTTGGCAGAGAGGGTGACGATGGGAAAGGAGGTTAGAAGGCTGCCGGACCACTGGGGAGAGGGGCAGAGGGAGTCAGTTGAATGTATTAATGGGATATTATGATTTTGGGATGAGTGAGAGGGAATGGTGGACATACACTAGAGACAGTTTGGTTGAGAGAGGTGGTTGTATTTGAGATTTCTGAAATGGCATCTACAATCGCTTGGCCATCGCAAAGGACTTTGGAGGCGAGGAAGAACACGGGGAGGATATTGAAACGCATTTTGAATGAATTCTTGGACGTAAGTATGCCAAATTAAAGTTAGATGATTATGAGGATAGCTTTCAAAAACTTTTCTATGATTCTATACGTGTATGCGTATCCGCATTATATATTCCAGATCGGATAAATCCATTGTTACCTCTCACTCTCTAAATGGATATCGATCGGCAAGCAATCAGAAAACAAATATCTGCAGCTTTTAGGCACTTTCTACGCATCGAAATCCTTTAATATTCTCTCTCGGGTGCTCATCATAAGTAGTAATGATGTGATGAGGGGAAGTACAAATGAACAGCATCGATGACTAGTCACCCGCAGCCAATTCCCTGCAAAGTCCGTTCGGCACAAAAGCATTGCGAGCTTAATTTCATCTTCGGACGGATATCATAAAGAATAAACATGCTAAGCATGCTGCAGGAACACATGTCTGCGGGGTAATCTGGGGAAGTATCCTTGTCTGCCGCGGTTTCGGGTTTCACATGTGAAGAACCGGGTAGGGATGATTATTACAAGCAATATCAGTGAAATTGAGGAAGTTCTCAGTCAATCATCCTTCTTTATGTGTTAACATCATTTGGAGTTTCTTGCCAGGCGAGTCGTACGGAACGCATATGATTTTAAGGTGGGGTGTTTTGATGCATTGAGAAAATTTTCCCGTTGGCTTGTGGAAAAGTGTCTTAGGAAAATGGCTTGCAAGGACCGTTGCGTTCAATGCACTCGACCTACTATGATTACAATTGATAGCAGTTTCAACAGAGCAAGGCAATAATGCCATCAACTTTGATGTGATCGTTCAAAAAAGATGCAGAGGCCCACCGTTCACAGATCAGTTTTTAACCCGATGCAATGCTCTCTACTGGTCTTAAAAAGGGGATCAACGTTCCCTCATAGAAATTGGTCTGTTAATATTTTAACTAAAGGATAGCTGACTCTTTAGCGCTCTCAAACTAGTGGATTCAATATTTCACTTCAAATTGCATGCCATCTTTGTTAAGCCCGAGTTGTACAATCTATCTTGGTTTTCCAATATCAGCTCACACATCCAACATCAATTATTCGATGCTAATTCGAGAAACCCATGCTTGTTGTTCGATACCAATTTATTCAATGAACGCGTGATATAACATTGAATCGTCGTAATTTTTCATCACTGACATTGCATCATCACCGTCTCGATCGTGGGGTGAGGCACTGGCCTTACCGTTGTCTTTTTGCTCAATTAGCGCCGGAGACTCTCTTAAGTTCGTGACATCTGCCGTAGCAACTTCTGTACGGTAATCAGTAGCCTCGTTCTGGGCACCATTCAACATCCTTTGGGAAGTTCTCAAAGGTCCCGGCATCGAGGAGTGTGCTGAAAGAGAATGCCGTTAGCACGCAGGCAATCCAAACAGCCCTGGCTCACGGTCAAAGACAGAGACAAGCCAGCCAGTAGTCATTCTCGCATCGATTTCTCTGTCGACTAGGAGAAATGAGTTACGTGTCTCTTTTCTAGATGCTGAATGGATCGTTCACACAGAAAACCCATTTGCAACGCTGGAGCCTGTTATCACAATGACTTGGTGGCCAGAAGGTGTAATGCATTATTCCTAATGGAACCTTAAAATTTTACGAATTCCGACTCAAAACATGCATGAAAACAGGCCCACAGAAGACTATTGCTGGCCATCCACTTGGGGTGTTTTTGGAGTTCACCCTCCGGTCATGAGCCGTCCACACTTGCGTAGGTAATATCTGCTTCTCTTTGCTTTCATTATGAAATGCATTACAACTCTTATGGAATAACTCCTGATTTGATTCCCGAATCTCAATTCTGCATTACTGCTTTGTGGAGCCAGAGCATCGTCGTAAAGGCACAGGTAGTTTGATGATGCATGGAGTTGCAAGCTCGCAGAGGAAATGGACTTGAGGCATTTGTCGAGTCAAGCAGTGACGGACGCGAATTGTAAAAAGCATATGCTTTCGTCATTGTTCGCCCTTCCTTCTTTACTTGGAGTACCATCTCCTACAGAGTGTGACGAAAAAGAACTCGCAAAATTGAAAGAATTTATCGCGCCAGGACGATATCACATCTGGCTTATGTGGAGACCTCAAAATGGAAAGTTTGTGAAGGAGAAACTGTATTTCAGAGGAGAACTAAGCGTTAGCATATATTGAAGATGGTAGCAGGATTCTGGTCTGTTTTAATCTGAATTATCAATTGAATTAGTCACAATAAGTCGTAAATACCAAGCTGTTGTCGTCAATGTGCCTCTTGTGTTTCAGTTAAACTGTACGACCAGTAGATTGTTGATCTGATTACATTTGACCGGCTAAACCACGGGGTCTAACGTCATCACGTGTGTCACTTAAGTTTGACAATTCGGCAGTGTCGACGAGCATTTGCTGATAAGGTTAATTGAGTTCTGGTTGACACAATCTTCAACAACTTCAATTGGCTTGGTCTTACTTTCTTTCCCAATACAAAGATGTTCTCAACAACTTCTGCCTTCCAATGGCTTCATAATGACACAAAACCAAGATATATGGCACCACCATTTTCCACGTCTTCTCAGAAGTTTGCCTACCCATCACCAATTCTATCGTCCGAGGGAAACAACTCTTCGCTCTATAATCTCTTAACACCTTCATTCTTCTCAATCACTTCTTCGTTTCCATTCATCCAATCATCGACTTCAAATCCCGTAGCTCCTTTGGTCAAGCCCGGAGATGGGGAAGACTCGAGCAAGAACTGCTTCTTTGACATAACTGTTGATTCTGGTGAGGTCTTACGCTCGTTGGTGGGTTCATCCTTTGCTGATATAACTCCAAGCTCCCGCGGGTCGCATCACTTTCAAGCTTTATGATAAGATTACTCCCCGAACTGCACGCAATTTCCGTGAATTGTGTACCGGCCAACATGGATTTGGATATGCTGGAAGTTCTTTCCATCGTATTATTCCACAATTTATGTTACAAGGTGGGGATTTTACTAGAGGAAACGTAGGTTATTCACTCACTTGCTTCCTCTCTGAGAAACTGCTGATTCAACCTCAGGGAACTGGTGGAAAATCCATTTATGGTAGAACGTTTGCGGACGAAAATTTCGAGCTTAAGCACACGAAGCCTGGTCAATTGAGTATGGCTAATGCAGGGAGAAATACGTAGGTTTTGTTTCTGATACCCGTTCTTGGTACGCATGAGTCAGTGATGAAACACTAACTTTCAATAGAAACGGCTCTCAATTTTTCATTACCACAATAGCCACACCTTGGTTGAATGGTAAACATGTGGTGTTTGGTGAGGTAATCGAGGGTATGGATCTTGTGAAGAAAATTGAAGCACTTGGTACTCGTTCTGGTACTCCAAGAGCTCGTGTTGCTATTGCTAAATCGGGTATCGTTGAGTAAGGAGATAACGAATTAGGATCATTTTTCATGGTTGGCGGCTGGCTGCTCAAAATTATCTAGCTAAATGACCATAAGATATTGTGTATTATACGCTCGACAGTATAATGTATATTGGTTGGACACCAGACCTTATCGGCTCGATTCCTTTGATCAGACGAAACTTACCGTTCGGATCAGGCTGCACTCCTGCAGCGTGCTTTTTCCGCTGCTGAATGCCTCAATGGAACGATGAGAACAAAAGCTATTATTCAAAATGAACTTGTATTTTTCTAATATATGCTCCCAGGCATATTTGCATAATCTCGCCATTCCTTCTATGAAAGTGGCTCCATCTGTCCTCCCCTCTGATACATTTTCACTCTTTTACCCAAATTAAAATCACTGACTTTTATTGATTCAACGCTATTAATTGATGAGGGTTAGTCAAAGGGGTAGATTCTCTTACATAGATAGCTGGAAGTGATTTGAGTGAAATGAAGAGAATGAGTTTGGACGCTTGTCAGCGAGTCCAGTCTATCGATTCAATTTTCCAAAATTGTGTCACTCAATAGCCCACCCTCCATGTGAACCCCTCTTGCAATGATTTTTATGGAATGCGGTGAGGCTATACCAAACACACTTACCAAGCTGTGACGAATATCTGTGTCCCGAGGTTTTGGGCGCAGCGCATACAAGAACACCTATCAGGGAGAAAAACGAAGCCAAGATCTACACTGTAGTGCAAAAATGCCAGTGCCTTCCCGGGATTTTAGCCTGGTAATATGTTACCATCCAAGTTTACTCGCTAGTAAGCTAATTCCCACGCTTTCGGGGTTACATCTTCAGATATTGTGACTTACACAGCCATATTTCTCGTGAAATCTTTTTGCAGGACGATTTTACCATGTTGTACGACAGGTCTGTTAATATGGTACTGCATCAAGAACATGCCACGCTACCAAATTCTCCTCATTGGTTTCGTCGAAAACCGAGGAGCCGTTCTGATTTCAATGCAAGCTGTCACTAAGAATGCACCTATCCAAGTCGCACAAGTGCGGCAACTATTTCGGTCGAAAGTTTTTGGTATTATTTAGCATATAATTAACAGTGAGCTTCTGTCCCTTCATCGCTTCGTTGAAATCCTCGACCGTGATGCTTTCTCAATCAATTTGATTTGGTTTACTTTTTGTTGATACTAATATCTCAGATTTTTTCAATCAGACATAAGTTATTCCGGGAGGAATATTTGAGATGCCCAATCTTTCAGTCGAGGTGTATTGAAATCATGTCTCAGGCTGACTTGTTGAAACCGCTATTCGAGGGTATCTTGGCCGAGCTGAAAGCTATCAGAGAGCGTCTTGATACTGAGAAATTAGATAAAACGACCGATAGGAGCTCGGAGTCAAAAGTGAAGGCGGCTGCTAACACGGGATCCTCACTTAAATTAGATATCCTTGACCAAGTAGGGTGATCAGAAGCTCTATATCAAAGAGGCTGCTGATTTTTTGATAGAAGCTGATGGTATCTGTTGCAGCTAGCAATATCGCTACCAATATACCGCAGATCGGGATTCCAACATCTTCTGCATCGCCCTTAGCTATTCACGATTTTTGCTCTCGAGACTTAGTAAAGTTCACGGGAACAGGAAGGCATCACGGCATAGCAGATATTCCGGCGAGACTAATGATTGATGGAGAGGAAGATAATTGGTCGCGACTTATGGGAGACTCATGGCAAGTCCCTGAAGATGGCCGCTGGCGGTTGACTTTTGCGAAACGTTGGCTGCTTGGAACTTCGCCCGATCAAACACGCGACCATCTAGAACGTGTACACACCGATGAGAACGCAATCTGCCAATGGCTTAACGGTCAACCAACAAGTGTGGTTGACATCTTTGATTCTGGTAGGAAAGTTATTTATACGGTTGGGAAACCCAAGGTCGAGCACCTGCCAAGACCATTTGCTCCTGACGATAAAGATAAGTTTGTCACTGAGAATTTGCCCATAGTACCATGGAGCAGAATTATTTGAGATAACATAACCTTGACTTTTTGCTTGAATCGCGGACTAATTCAAGAATAAGACTCATGACGGGCCGGGAATGTCGGCACACCCATCTTGTCCATGAAATCGGAAGAGATAGAAAGATAAAGTTCTCTGAGGTCCAAGGTATACCCCGTACGTGGAGAGGAGAAAGTACTCTTGAGAATATTACTCTTCATTTGTTCTACTATGAAATTCAAAAGATACCTCCCACAGAGTACGAAAAGCTCCCCGAGGCGACACCTTGGAACATTTGGAGAACCGGGAAACCTCACAGCGAAAAGACGAACATGGATGCCAATGCTGCGAATAAGCGAAATTATCCTCAAGTTATGCTGTATAGCGAGTATATTGTAGGTGCGTCGAATTATGATCATAAACTCGTGACTGATGCCTCACAGCTCATAGTGGTCTTTACGAAAGGAAATAATAAATATTGGACACTACTGGAAATGAGACCAGCAGCCATTGTTCGATTGGATCCAGAATTAGAGTATCAAAAAACGACCAACCAGGAAATGTTGGTGGTCTTCACAAGCTTTGTCAGTAATACTATGACATAGTTGAAGATTGCTTGGACAAAGATAATTGAATATTTTGACGGACTCATCAGTGAAAAAATGGCTTTTCGAGATCCTGATCATCACGATCGCCTCTTGGTGGATGATGAGACGTTCTCGAGATCAAAGAAGTATTTCTGGGCCATTTTTATTCTCACAGAATTGCACGTGAGGATTTCAAAGAATATTGAAGAGATAGAAAGGGTTATGGATGACCCTAGGATTCGAAGTGGTACGGCAAGCACGTCTCTTGGTCTCAATCTTGAAGATATACGAAGGAAGCTCAAGTCGCTACAAGACATAGCCAATAGATTGTGGGATAAAATAGAAGAAGCATTAGATCTACGAGATGGGGTAAGTGATCACTTGTGACAATCTGTGATGATTTACAATGCTGAAACTCCTTTTAAGCTGTTCAATGCCAGCGGGGTCATGGAAAGTCGAGCCTCTACCCGGTTAGGAGAGAACGTAAAGTTGCTCACCTTCGTCAGCATATTCTTTTTGCCGCTATCTTTCTGCATGGTAAAGTTGATTCTCCACTCACTTAAGACGTAGCTTATATGATAAGCAGGCAGTGTGGAGTATTAATGACACATTGTTCAGCTTAAAAGCTTTGACAATCGTGGGTACTCTGATCGCCGTGGCCACCTATGCTACGGTTTTCAATCTCGACAATTTGATGTTCCTGTGCCGAGTGTGGCACCGGAAACTGACTGGCCGGTTTATCACGCGAATGAAAGATGACACCGACAACTTATGGAAAGATAGAGCTGCTAATTTTGAAAAGTTCTACGACCAATGGCGCAATACTGAGTACAAGCCATCTGATTGGAGGCTTCTGCAATACAGCTTGAGAAGTACTTTTCAATCAGTGCGAAAATTTCCAAAGGAGTATGTGGCCTCATTTTGTTCCCACACGATTCAATATATGAAAGCTGATGATGATCCAGTATGCCAAACACTAGCTCGGAAATTTGAGGAAGCTCAGCTGGACCCATTCAATAAAAGACAGCCTTCAAAGTGGAGACTGCTAGGCTATTGAGTTCATAGAAGCTACAAGAGGGGGAGAATCTCGACTAATTGGTTCGCCGTCTCTCCCTCAAAGCGGAAGAAGAAAGACGAGGAAAGTATAGATCCGATCATTCAAAGTGGCAATACTCAAACAGCCGTTTTCGCAAAGACGGGCGCACTTGAATGAGGTATATTTTAATGTTGAAGAGATAAAGCTTGTGTATAATGATTCTCTCGACAGAGTGGAGAGGTGGATCAACACTACCGAGAAAAATCTGAAGTGTTGTCGCATGCATGTTGCACTTTATACGCTGAGCCGGAAAGTGGAGAATCATATAAATGAGAGGATTAAAGGAGGGAGAGTCTCGACAAGAAGTTTTATGGTGGGATATTCTAGATTAAAGTACAACGCAGATGTCATGGATATGAGTGTGAATGAATGAGTCACTGAATCTGATTGAATATTATTAAATTCTATATGTTTCTTCAATTTGAAATGTAACTCCAAAGTAACAAGTAACAATGTTGGTAGTAGAGGCAGCCTTTCCTGAATTTTGTGCCGTAGGATCAATAATGAAAATTTCATGAGTGCAATGATTCTGCCAGGCAAATTTCTGTGGCGCGAAAGTGATATCAGGACTTTGAGGTTGATACGATCAATGCTTCAATGAAGCAGCTTAATTCCTGCTTCATGACTTCTATTCTTCTTAGAAGAATATTAGCAACAGTGTGAAGAGAGAAGTTGATGCTGCATGAGTACCGATCGTACACGAGGAGTGTATTGCTGGAAGAGAACATAAAGAAGTCACTTCGAAGTTTGAATCATCGCAGATGAAAATACCTTCAGTGTTCCAAGTCCCAAATAACAAAGCTGTTTGAATGAAAAATTACATGAATTGGTGATGAAAAGCTGGTCACTGATAACTTCGAATTACACGAATGGAGCACCAGCGACTGATGGAAACTTTTTCGAGTACTAACACTATTGTAGTATACACAAAGGTCTAGCAGGTTCCTTGGTAAAACTTGCAATTAGAATTAGTATTACCTTTCCCCGTGAATCTAAGTAGGTACGCAAGACTCAATATTGTCCACGTGATATAGCCGAAGCCCCCTCTCCATCAACGTAGTCTTGAAGTATCGTGGTTATAGCTTCAGAGAGAGTTATTACATAAGCTTTAGGCTTTAACTATGCGATTCCTCAAATCATAACTTACATGAGAAGTACCTGAGCTTTGGTTAAGTTGTTTATATGGTTGAAATAATGACAGAATCGACTCTGTCTATGAATACCCGCAAATACTTGTAAATCAACTACATATTATTGGCAATAATAGTAGTATGCATGTAATTTTTAGAATTTGTTTGATAATTATCAAATGGCGTGATATACTTGAAGGATGGAGGCATCATTCAATGTGCCAGCAAACGTATGAACGATTCTCGCGAAGTGAATTAGCGAGATGAAGGATATTAAGTGAACTGGCTTGAGTGAATTGGCAATAACGCGAGATCTCATGAAGCAATGCTGAATGCTGTATGCAAATCGCATGTTTCTGATAGAAAACTTGGAGCTAGAGACTGGAATTATTAGAGTTATATGATCAAATATGCATCATTCTTGGGAGAGTGTTAAGTGCGTTTTGGAACGAGCGATTATGTGATATGATTGAAAAAGCCCACCCAAGTGAATTACAGAAGGATCTCAACTTCTCTAGTCAAGGAAATCGCTAGAATGATCCGTCTCTAAGGAGGTTTCAGTACCAATCCGAGCTATGAGACCATGTAGAGTCCTCATCATTCAAATGAATCTGGAAGAAGCGCGTTGATCTTGCGAGGTGATGGAAGATATCTAGATGGGCAATCCTGATATCAGGAAACTTCACGATCTGATCGACAACATCAACTTCAATCTACTCCAAAGATCCTCGAAAAACGCCAAATTTTCCGGTAGAATGTGCATAATCAACCAATTATATCGCTGTCGGCACGCAGTTCCCGACCCCAACTGCCTTTCTAGCAATTTGGGTGTTTAATGTTCCCTCATGGTCTTATAATCGAGAATTAACGGTTCTAATGTCTTCAAAGATGTAAGCTTAACTATATTATAGTTCCTTAATCTACTGGCTAATAAGGATTAGCTATGCCCCGCATGCAGCGCCAAGCCACCATCCCTCTCTGTTCTCGCCCATACAATCCTCCTGCAAGAGGTGATATATGTCGTTAAAGCTGAACGACCAAGAGTTGTTGATGGCGCAGAAGACGATGCAGATTTAGCAGCCCTTATCAACAACAACATTAGGGCTGAAATCAGTGTTACTGGAGATCTGGAAGGCTGGTTAGAGGAATCATGGGGACCGCAGTGCATTTTAGATGCTGCTGTTTATATTTCAAGACGCTGAATGGAACGATTGGATGCCAAGTTCGATAAGAGAGTTATTGAAGCTTGATAGAATCATGAGTAGACATGGGATAATATGTGGACAGAAGGTCTGGAGGAGAGATATCTTAGAATTTTTGCTGAATTTGAGTCGCTTTACTCAGCGAGCACTGGTCTATATCATACGGTTGAACATACATCAGTATTCTAAAATCTAATCTTTCATGATATATAAGCGCTAATATCAAGATCGTCCACCGATTTCCCTGCTCATTCCCTCATTACATCACTTCCATACTCAATCCCTCAATTCTTCTTTTCATTTATCTGCCTCGACTAGCATTTATCTCAAACGGAAACAGATCTTGCAACGGCGCTAAGAGAATTCCTCCACTTTCAAGTATATTATAGATGAATTACTCCGAACTACAGCTCTTCTTAAGAGTAAAAGCCATCAGGGGTTAAGCGAAAAATGTGTAAGCTTCGATTCTGCTTTTAAGCCCTGGAAAATCCAATATAATAATGTCTACTCGAATTGTTATATCTATTATTATGTAATGTCATTGAATTCCATAAAGTAAAGAATTTTATATATTATTAGTATTAATCAGACTCTCTAGTTTTCCCTATTGTAAATTAAAACGCAGTTCTCAGCTCTTAGAATATACACTCATCTAATATTCTACGAACTTTTAACTAAAGCATTCTAGAAAGTATAAACTCAAATAGCTTATTCACCTTTACGATTTTTCCAAAATTATGCCCTAATAAATCCCTCATCTCAATCTATAATTCTATCTAAAATCAAACGATATCTAATACTTAAAATTATCATTCTCCGGAATTGATCTTATCTCACTTTTTATCGCTTTATTACAGCATATCAAACCTTACAATCATCACTCAGAAAATATATTATAATCAAGCTTATCACATTCATAACTATATCTATCATTTCAACTACCTATCCCACTTGCAATATACATTCATATACACTTGTATACATCCCTACATTCCTCTATCCATCTCTACAATATACATATATATATACATCTACCTTTCTAGCCTCCACCATCTAGATCCACTACTTCATCTCATTATTTCGCGAAGAACAGAGTTATCCAAAAAGAATCTTATTAATACTACAACACACAAACAACACAATAAAACCAAATCATCCCATCCCATCCACCCAATAGCTCAAATTCCCATTCGTCAAATATACAAGTTCCCTCCCTTCCTCTCCCCCTACCCCCACCTCTCTAATCGCTGTCCCAAGCCAGCCTGCTGACTAGTAGGGAATATTATCTAGGAAGATAAGATAAGAATATTGAAAAGAGCTTTGTATTGAGTTATCTATTAGGGAATGTGATATAGATGAGCGAGATGAGATAAGATGAGATTTGAGAGTTCTACGCCTACGTAGGTACCAAGTAGGTAGGTAGATAGGTAGGTATCTAGATCCCAACCATCTCACAATCTCTTCATAAAGACCTATCTTCATTATTATAAACCCCATCAAAAGATGTATGAGTTTCATTACTTTTCATTTCATTTGATTTTCGAATCAGTATAACTACCAATCCATCCTCTCCTACAGATTCTATCCTATCATCTACATTTCACCCTTCATTCATCCATTCAAACAAACACCACAACAATATATACAACCCCACTGCCCTCCCTCTTCCCTTTCACTATCCTCCAAAATAAGAACCTCAATTTCATCATTTCTTAAGTTCCAAACACCACTGATAAATACCCTACCAAATCCAATCCAATCAATCGTCAACATCATACGCGCATTCATCCGAACCAAGCCAACCAAAAAGAAAAAAGAAAAAAGAAAGAAAAAAGAGCGTAAGAATCCTAAATTCTATCCAAATTTCCGAACAGTCAATCAAACAAACGAAACTATAACCACAACATCACATGGACAATCCAACCAATCAGCTAATCAAAATAATCGTTCATTAATTCATTTCCATCCGCTACATAAATACTCCAACAATGCACACGCTCACAGGACTGGTAACCAGGTATCTGAATATATTCTATCTGTATCAAATGAACCACATCATTATTCGCTCAGCTTTCCTTCTTCTTTCTGTTATTTTTCCCGATTTATGCTTCGGTATCACTGTCGATATTTGGATTATCCCCTTGAGGTTCTGTATCGGTTGCTGGTAAATTTGCGGTTATAAAACTTGCATCTGTAGGAAAATCGAAGGCTGGGGCATCTTTCGACGCAGTTTTCTCTATCTCCATTCCAATTTCCAAGACTGGACTCTTGTCTTTTGACGTCTGAAGATTCTCTGTTTCAGAAGCACTAATTTGAAGAGGCTTCTTAATCTCCTTCGGAACAGGAGCATCAATCTCCAATATTCCTCCCTTATTTGTTATCCCGATGGTCTCGCCTTGAGCTACAGCCGGCGCTGAGCTTGTCACAACCACATCTCTTCCCTGTCCTTTCCACCTATTCGAGCTCTCAATCTCCCTCATAGGCGAACTACTCTCAGAAGCAGCATAACCTCTCTGATCGACACTCTGACCAACTTCATACCTTTGGTTCTGGATAATAATATCCGGTACCAATTTCCTTCCTTCGAGTTCTTGTTTTGAGGATGGTTTCAGCGCGAGGATTAGCACTATTACGCTGAGAACTAAGATGAGTATATTTTTCCTATCGCGCATCGCTACACCTGCTGCTTTGACTAGGAGCTCCGTGAGTGTTTCATCTCTCTCTACCATCCTTGTAGGAGTCTTTGGTTTCGAATTAGGATCATAGGTAGAAGAAAATTGTGCCGCTTCACTTCGAATTAAGGCTTTCTTATAGATATCCCTTAATCTCATTTCTTCCGCCTCCTTCTCCTGTGTCGCGATTTTCTGTCGTAAATCATCTTCCTCCTTGACTTTCCTCAAGGCCTCTCCTTCCTCCATAATCTCTCTAGCTCGCTCCTCAAGAACTCTCTGTTCTGCAAGCTCTGTCTCGAAAATACGTTGTGCTTCTTCCTCTAATGCCACTTCTTCTTCATGAACTCGTTGGGCTTCTGCTTCCAGCTCTTTGGCGGCTTGGTCTTCGTCGTTATGTTGTAGTGACCCAGGATCCAGGTCAGCTGACTCTTGAGCTCTATTCACTTCTTCCTCAAGCCGTGTAACTTCAGTTTCAGCCTCAATTCGTAATTTCTCTGCTTCTTCTTCCTGAAGTCTCAAAGTCTCCGCTTCAACATGAAGTTTCCCAGCTTCTTCCTCCGCTTTTTGAGCTGCTTCGGATTCTTTTTGGAGTCGCAAGATTTCGGCTTCTTCTTCAACCCGTCTAGCTTCTTCTTCTTTAGCTTTCACCAAATCTTCTTCTCTCAACCTCAAGACTTCAGCATCCCTCGCGCACTTGTCCGCATCTTCTACCGCAGCCTGAGAAGCAGCAGCCAACCATTCGTTTCTTTGATTTCTCTCTTCCAAGCCCCCTCTCTTCTGTCTCAATGTGACCTTATCCATTCTCTGCTCATGTAACCTCTGAGCCTCCGATCCTAAACTTTCCCTACTCGAGTCATCCGAATAGAGTCCATAACTATCCTCATCCCTTTCTTCCGCTTCTCGTAGTCTCTCGATCAAATCCTCCATATCTTCAACCATCCATGGTTGAACAAATGGCTCAATTTCGATATCTACTCTTTCCATTTCTCGCCATGCGGCTGCCCAGGCCCCAGCTCTCATTAAGCCGTTGCTTGCAAAGATCTTGACGTTGAATCTTTTATCGTCTTCGTCTTGGTCATCATCTTCGTATCTGACGTCCCGACGGCAAATGTCGCACCAGACTTTTTCTGGTCTGGGTCTAAATCTTCCAGTGCTACCAAATCCACTATCTCTTTCGTCTGAGTCATCGTCCGAGGATGTGGTGTTAGGACCCATATAATGCCCACATCGGAGAATTTTCGCTCGGGGGCGGACTGGAAGTTCTAAAGCATCAAGAAAACGCTCCTGAAGACATTCATAACTATCTTGAGGATGCGGAAGTAATATTCCACGAGTAAGAATGGTATCGCTGAGCTTTTCTTGTAAAAGATAATATGCCTCACGAATACTGTAAAGATTGGCGGGAAGTTCTGGAGCAAGTATAGCTTTGGCGTATTGCCATTGTAACGGAAGAACGGTAACATGAAGAAGTACAAGAGAGGACTCTTCTCTAGTTTTCTTGAAACGAGTTGGCGTACGACTTTTGGAGTATTGAGAACCAGTTGGAGTGCCAAGACGAGAAACGGTGGGATTTTGTTGTCGTTTTACTGAATAAGGGGTGGAAAAGAGTGAGGGAGCTGGTGAATACATTTGCATCGCCCTTATATCTGACGGTGTACGGAATGGATGACGCGGCACTTTTCTCGGACTGCATGATGAGTCCATTGCTCTTGGCGCAGAAGTGCGAGAATGAGAATTACCGCTAGGAATTCTTGAGATGATAGATTCTGTTGCAGCTTCTTCACCAACAACCGGTGAATTGAGCTCAACCATTTGGTGAGCTTCTTCACTCAAATCGAGATGTCGACTCGATTGCCATGAGTTTCGATTGCTTATGTTCACTCTGCTGGGTTCTTCCTCCGCGGAACCTATTGACAACCGAGGACTCTTATCGGAGCCATCCGTGAAAACATCGTCTTCAACATCTCCATAACGTGAGCTACTATCTCTCCTTTCCATGTCATAATCCCCACGTTCTGTTTCGGCATCGGTACTAGAAAGATCGTGGTGAAGAATACTGTCCTCGTCCTCCGTTTGTTCTTCGTCTTCCATCGTAACATTTGCGATATCATATGTCAACTCCGTGCCATCTTGCCCATTGTATGAGTTTCTTTCGTAGCTCTCGTCGGTTCCCGCGCTCGAAAGAGAATCATCATGATCCTCTGGCTCATAGGTATCCGCCGTTTGTGTGCTGAGGATTAAATCGTTGTAGTCGTTCGTGGCCGTACTCCTCGTGAGATCCTTCTTTTCAATGCTCTCCACAACCTTTCGCGCTGCATCCTTGATTTCCGCATCGATTCGCCGCATCTGTAGTTCCCTTGCCTCTGCTCGCTTGCGCTTCTCCTCTCTTGCGTGTTTGCAGTCTTCGCAGTCATCATGTTCGTTGTGCTTCGTTTCTGTGCCTGCGAGTAATGAATCGTCCTCTTGTAACTCTTGTAACTCTCGTAACTCTTGATCCAATATTGAATCTCCTTCAATCTCAGGTCCTTCCATCTCCCGACTCTCTTCTGTAGTTCTTTGTGGATCCTCCACCTGAGACACTACATCAGCAATATCTTCCCCCTCACTTGTCGCATTCTCCCCGTCTACTTCCTTGATATCTTTATCTTCAACCATATCCTTCAGAGAATTGGAATATTCATGAATATTGAAATCCGATGGTCGACGAGAACTTGATTGCGACATTTGACCTCGACTTTTCAATATAATCCCGTTAAGGATACCCGTTTTTAGCGATGATCGGGAAGTAAATATTGACGGATCTGTGAAACAGTTCATGCAGCAACCCGTCGATTAATTTTGATGATTGGTACGAGGATGAAGTTGGAGGGTTTGACAACAAGTGTACGGAGTGATTTTACAAGAATCTCATTAGTTAACTAGTCAACTAACATG
The DNA here is from genome assembly GCA_004786245.1 of Botrytis hyacinthi. Lineage (NCBI taxonomy): Eukaryota > Fungi > Ascomycota > Leotiomycetes > Helotiales > Sclerotiniaceae > Botrytis > Botrytis hyacinthi. The sequence continues at coordinate 17,123 of PQXK01000175.1, read as the reverse complement.
CAGAAAAAATAGGAAGCATATCTGTCAAAAATAAATCATTTGAAGCCATTGGAAGATATCTGATGAAATGGAAGAGTAAATGTTGAGATTGTTCGGTTGTCGTGGTAACCATGTTAAATATTTGTAGGGGACCAGGGGACTAATCTTTTAGCTTTTACCCTTCGTAGAAATGCCAAACCAAAAGGTGGAATGAATTGAGGGGAAATCCAACGACGAACAAATCAATCGAATATAAAATGGTAATGAGGCAGGGGTGAATCGTTTCCGGACTCTTTTTCGGGCTGGATTGAGAATCATCTACCAAACTTTGGAGAATGTCGGTGAGTGTCAAAAAGTCAATGTCAATGTAGGTAGGTAGGTACCCAGTTCACGATGCTTCATTTTGGCGTGCTTTTTGACGTTTTGACGGTTCCTCGAACAACTCATGAAAAAGAGGTCAAAGGACCACCAATTGAACATTGCTAGAAAGTCGACCTGCACCGAAGTGGGTGAATTATAAATATTGTTCTTCATGGTATTCTTGGAGTACTTTGACTCTAAATTTATCCCTCGTTGCTTCTTGGATGAAGAAGAAGATAGGAAAAAAAGATGAGAAGCTAATTCCATGCCCCCTTCATCATCTTCCGAATAATTGGCGTAACCGATGATATATAAGATGCCAGCTTGTTGAAGATTCAACCAGCGGTACAACCCCGAAAGTGTGCTCGTATTGCTTCGTCCGCTTCTTAACACTTCTTCTTTCTTAGTCCTTACGCTTCACTTATCTTGGTCTGGGGGATTTTCTATCTGACCGACTATGTGGGGGGATTTCAGGGACCAAGAGCTGATCTCTACTCTGTTCCTGAATGAAGTCTTGGGTGTCTTGTTTGGACCGTCAACTGAACTCACGATGCCCTCATCTCTTTTTCTTTTGATATCGTAACACAAAAACTCGATAATATCGAGGCCGTTACCGTTGCTGGTACCGTTGCCGTTACCGTTACTTCAAATGTTGTACTGCATATTCGAGTAAATAATATCCAGCCAAGATCCGAGCCGATGGAAACGGGCCAGTAACGAGATATGGCATTTTATCCTGCTCTCGTCGTACAAAATTCCGGCTAGTAAGTCGTGTAACAAAAGATCTCTAGGTACCATATCATGTTGAGGTTCGCCGTCGCTACAGATATCACGATATAAATTGTAACATTATTTGAAAAGCTTCATGTTTTAAAATCCTTGAATCCATGCAAAATAATAATTCCTTGCCAACCACGTCATGACACCTTTGTTAGTTCCAGGGGTCAACTAGTCTTATCTTTCCTTTATGCACTTCCCTCCCGAAATCAAGGTCTTAGAGTCCAGAAGGTGGAAATTGGAAGTTAGACTATCATTTCCAAGCTTATTTGTCTCTAAGCTCGATTTTAGCCCCAGTCTAACACTTGAAATTCTGGCGGGGTGAATTATTTACTTGGAATAATGGAGGGGCATCCGAGTTTCAAAAATCGAACTTCTTGTAATCTTACGAGAATTCCATCTTTGGGATTCATTATTTATTCTCGTAGATTCCCTCACATCTTGCTTAAACTTTCTTTAATTCCTATACACCTATATTCTTTTTCTACAACGACTACATAATTTTGGTTATCCATCAAATTCAAGATTAGTCTGTTCAAAATCCGTCAATATGGGGGACATTAATGAAGAAAGTAAGCAACCTCTCAATCCCCTCAACCACTCCAATATTCCGATTTCAAAGATGCATACCTAACATCAATAGGAAAACCTACTCCGGAGAATATGACCATGCTCCAAGCCTTTGAATGGTATGTTCCAGACGATCATAAGCATTGGCAAAGACTCCATGATGCAATCCCTTCTCTCAAAGCTACCGGTATCGATAATATGTGGATTCCACCCGGATGTAAAGCTTCTTCTCAATCTGGAAATGGTTATGATGTGTATGATTTGTATGATTTGGGAGAATTCGAACAAAAGGGAGGAAAGGGTACGAAATGGGGTAACAAGGAAGAGTTGGTCAAAATGGTGAAGAAAGCCAATGAAGTTGGAGTAGGAATTTATTGGGATGCTGGTAATACCCCCTCTAAACAACATACTTCTAAAAAGATAAAAATCTAACATCATTTTCTTCCTCAAGTCCTCAATCACAAAGCAGCAGCAGATCATAAAGAAAAGTGTCTTGCCCAGGAAGTTGATGAGGAAGACCGCACAAAGAACATCTCAGACCCGTATGAAATCGAAGGCTGGCTCGGTTTTGACTTTCCAGGCCGTGGCGATAAATACTCGAAACAAAAGTACCATTGGTATCACTTCTCTGGCACGGATTACAACGACGCAAACCAAAAAACTGCAATCTACAAGATTCTAGGAGATAAAACAAAAGACTGGGCAGATGACGGCGATGTTGATTCCGAAAAGGGTAATTATGATTACCTCATGTTTGCAGATCTAGACTACGGCCATCCAGAAGTGGAAAAAGATGTGTTGAATTGGGGAGGATGGCTTGGAGATCAAATCACACTAAAGGGAGTGAGATTCGATGCAGTCAAACATTTCAGTGAGGATTTTCTGAGAAAATTCATTACTCTTATGAATGATAAATACGGCCAAGGATGGTTCTTTGTGGGAGAGTTTTGGAAGGATAGTTTGGATGATATGAACAAATATTTGGATCGCATGGGCAGAAAGTTTAGTCTTTTTGATGCACCATTGGTTTATAACTTCAGCAAATTGAGTAAGACAGAGGGAGGAGACTTGAGAGGTGTTTTTGATGATACATTGGTTCAGACTGCACCAGTCAATGCTGTCGTAAGTTTTCTTTTCTTTTCTTTTTTTCAGAGCTCTCTGTCGCTTTTCCCTTTCTTCATGCCAAACAAATGAAATTAACAACTCTCTAGACACTAGTCATGAACCATGATACCCAACCTTACCAGGCCCTCGAAGCCCCTATAGAACCTTTCTTCAAACCCCTCGCCTATGCTCTCATCCTCCTTCGCTTTGATGGCTACCCCTGCATCTTCTACGGTGATCTTTACGGCATAAAGGGTGAACACCCCTTTCCTCCATCGTGCGGTGGTGCACTCCCAAACCTCGCTCTGGCCAGAAAACTTTACGCATATGGAGAACAAAAAGATTACTTTGATTACGCAACCTGTATCGGCTGGGTAAGATATGGAACTTGGGATCGACCGTTCGGTTGTGCGGTAGTATTGAGTAATGCGGGACCGGGAGAGAAGAGAATGTTTGTAGGAGAAACGCATGCGGGAGAGAAATGGACCGATGTTTTGGGATGGGAACAAGGAGAGGTAGAAATTGGAGAAGACGGGTGGGGTGTATTCAAGTGTCCGGGAACAAGTGTCAGTGTATGGGTTAATGCTGAAGCGGAGGGAAGAGACAGGTTCGGAAAGTTTGATGATGATATCTACAAGGAGTAGAGAGGTAGATGGATAGATAGATTGGGTGGGTATATGAGCGGATGAATGCAGGGCATTTTGATGTTCGAAGGGTGTTTTACGGGATTTTGGCGCTGGTGGTTAGATGATGGGTATGCGTTAGAGGGATACACACGATACACAAGATAGACAGGATAAACAATTAAATGAATGCTTTTCAGCGGAAATTCTGAGCTCATCATCCCAGATCTGACTTTTGTACCTCCTCTCTATCTCTTCGGTCAAGTGACCAACTCCTTTTCTTATACTCTGTCTACGCTCGTCAATTTCACCATTTGATTGGGAGCTTTTTTAAGCGTTTTGATTACACATTCGGTCAACGATAGCTTCAAAAAGTTATGCAAATTCAAATCATATTGACCGATACTCCAAAAACCCATATCTATATTCGTGTATTCAACTCCAACTTCTTCGTCGTGTCTTCCAGTCGAGAGAGCGAGGTGGCTAGATTCACATCGGAATCTGGCAGGATCGTCCTATTTGCACTGGTATCTCTCTCGGTTCCTCGTTCCTCCTAACTAGACCTTGATTCCGACATTGTAATCCGTGGGTTCCTTACGAATATCTTCACCTGAGCCTCCGATTTCGCTATGCTGAGGCTGCGAATATTCTGTGTCGTAATATTCTGTTCGAAGATTCCGGCTTCAGGATCACTTTCTCTTGCTCACTCTGGCATCTAGTTCCTCCCGCTCGGATATCTCTCAGGCCACTTCTCCAAGTCGATTTTCCGTGGCTCTAATTCTTTGTTGAACGGGTGCTTCTGGGCATCCTCCCTATTGATCCCCCCTCTGTCCGCTATCTTAAAAAACTCCTCACAATCCATCTCACTGACAATTGCCTGATCTGGTATCCATTCCTCTACCAACCAATGAGTATCTGTCACAAAACTCACTCCATCCACATATAGATGATTCTTGCCCCCATTCTTCCTAGAAATCTTCCCTCCTGGGGAATTCACAAATTCATTAAAATATAAATCTGTACTTTGTGCTTTGATGCCCAATTGTCTAAGCCGATTCAGCGAGATGACAAATATACGAATCTCCGCTTCTTCCTCTTCCTGCCACGCGGGTAATCTCATAAGTCGTGCAACAGACGTGGACACGGATATGTAGGGACTGGGTACCTTGGCGCGATTACAATGTGATTGGAATGCTCGGCCGTTTTTCTGTCTTTCGCTTGTTATGCCGGAAGTGTAGAGACTATCTATCCAGCCTGAGCAACGGAATCCGTAGGAGCGAGAATAGGTAGATTTGGATGTTCCAATGTGCAGGCAGTATAGGAGGGTATCGGTATTGCCATTCTTATTTTGAGGGGTGTGAAGGAGAGGGAGGGAGAGTAGATGCTTAATCAGAGCCTCTAGTTCTGATTTGGCGATGCCAAGCTCGTTTTCGGGAAGCTGATTGAGATGGTGAGTGAGGATTCTAAGTTCGTTGGGGTGGTCGGATCGGTGGGAAAGAGGGGGCTTAGCGCGAATCATGGGAATACCAGTGAGGTGAGATATCAAATGAGAATTCCATTTTCGGTAGAATTGGAGGGTTTGATAGTGTGTGCGTAGATCCTCGCATTTGAGATTTGAATCGTGATTGTGGAGATGAGGGGCGGTATAGGTGGCTTTTACATCCTCGTGATTGCGGGTTAGAATGGGATTTTCGGAGGATGTGGTAGTGATGGGTATTGGTGGACTTGAGGTTGCTGGTCTGGGAGAAGTGATTTCGATGTGAGATGTGCGAGGTGCATGGGGTGTGCCTGTTTCTTGGTCGGTAGATAAATTGAGATTGTTGAGAAAAAACTGTAGAGATTCTACAGCGGGAGTCACAGAAGGAGTGGCCGAATTATTCGCAGCTGTTGGAAGAAAATCAAAAGCTGGTACTTGAGTGGAAGTTTTGACTGGTTTATTGGGTGTTGATGTAGAAGTTGATGGGGTATAGCTTTCGTTTTCGAAAGACTGATTGTTGCTCGATGAAGCGAATCCAGATAATGGTTTTGGGTTTGTATTTGATGTTGTCGGAGAATGCATGGAAGTATTTCCGAATAATGAGTCGGGTAGATTAGTAGGGTTAGGAGCGAAAGAAAAAGCAGGACGAGAAGAAGAGTTATTATTGCTTGATGTATGTGTTGAAGTGGATGATGCACCAAAGTCAGATCGAAATAGATTTGATCCGGATGTGTTGTTTAACGAGGATCCAAACAGCGGAGAGGAAAATGCTGAGAATTGAGGTGTTTGTGTTTCCGTAGAGACGAAGATAAATACTCTGAAGACTTTGATGTTTGTTATTCATCTAGGTACTTGAGTAGAAATACCATGATATATCAATCCAAAATAAATTCTTAAGAGTGATTGATACCAACAGGCATCCAATAATAAATCTTCCAATTGCGCTACACAGCTCTATAGACACGGCTGACTATCACTCTGATAATACATGGCAATGCAATGTTAGGCACACCGTCCTGGGATACCATTTGAGAGCCTCGCCATGCATTATCAAATGTCAAATACAAGGTTGGGTTCTCGAATCAATTACATTCAATGTCATTCAGAAACAAGCTGCAGGTCTCGAGGTAGGTCGGCTATGCGAAGTGGGCTGCTACCAAAAAAGTCGACAACAAATTGTGAATTGAGCATCCAACGCCAATGAAATTAAGTCAACCCCAACGCAAGATTTATTGCACACTCCTCCAGCAATAATCAAGACCTCGAAACCAAGAAATCAAAATTCGGAAAATTATTTGTCTGCCTAAAATGCGGCACGAACAGCACCAAGCCACCCAAGCCGGATGATGTGCGGGAACGATATGTAACCGCTCGTGGCTTATTGCTGACGGATTGACGTTTCATATTGGAGCGGGGAGATATGGAAAATATACGGAGTCATGAATTTGAAGTAAATCGGATACACTCTAGGATCTCCGCACACTCTGTTTCGACACAGTGAAGTAGACACCTCTATCATTTTCACTTTTACTACAGTTCAAAGCATGGCATCAGGTACACTGAATATCATTTATCAACTGATATATCCAGAAACAATTACACCCGAGTGAGGTTGGCTAAATGGTTCGAATGATTATGGAAAACGTAGAACGGATGGCACAGTAATGCGAAACGGAATTAAAGCATGAACAATACTGTTGAATAGGTCTAAAACTGCGTATCGAGATGATTCAGCGCGAGAGACATGTTCGAAAGACAGAGAATTAACCTCAACTTCAGAATAATTACTTGTTATAACTTCGAAGCTAATTCGGGAGCAAGATATTTTTCAACTGATCGTCCTTCATAGCAATTTGGTTCTCCTTTTCCGATAGAACTCTCCGCTTGAAATCCCGAAGAAGTTCATTATTTCTGAAGTATTCAAACTGGAAAGCAAACACATTCGCATAATATGGCTCCTCAATCGCACTATCAAAATGCCTCTCCACACTGTCCCGGATCTGAAGCTTTTCTCTATCCGTCAATATCTGTTCTCCATTATCCCTTCTTCTATCATTTAAAAAGTCCACAACTTCGCTGGTAACTTTATGATAAAAGATTCCTTTGCTTTATGTTTTGAGTTCCTTTCTTACTCGAGGAAATTGATTTATTTTGTTGGCGCAATCAGGACGCAGTTGTTTTTTTCTGGAAGTACATGCACTTGCATCCTCGGTATAAGGGACAGTATGAGTCCTTTCCATTGCAATCTGGAGCCGGCGTCGGGGTATCAGGAACGCTTTGATCGTTTAGGTCAATGCCTTCAATTCGGCCGGGGTTTATGACAGCACCAGTAACGTAGTGTTTGGTTGCGACACATGGCTCTTGTTGCAGTCTATGGGTCTTTATCGTCTTTTCTCTTAGGACGGCGCCAAAAAGGAAGTGTCCTCGGTGATGCGATGTGTGTATGGAAGTTGATAAGAGGCAATTTGAAGTACCTTTTGCTGACATGCTCGAGGACCGTCAAAGGCTTGGAGCTATATGGTCAATATTGGAAATGGACGAAAAAAAAGCGGTTTCCAAATAAAGGTGACGGAATGAGTATTGTAAGAGAAATCCATGAGAGCCTTGAAAAAATGTGTCCTTGACTTCAAACCTCAGCTGTATTCTAGAATGTTTGAGAAAATAATGAAAGACTAAACCATTCTTTAACTAGGTATGACAAAGATCTTTTTCCAAGCATGAAACTTCGCGATGTTAAAATCTCAAACTTTATTGTTACAATGAGATGCTAGAATGTGCTTAGTTGACTTATTCTGCTTTCCACCAGCAGTAACAGAGACAGTGTATTTGGACCATTGCGTTTGGAACCACTTGATAGGAGCTTTTTTTGACAGTTTCAAAAGATGTATTCTCGAGGATATAATGAATATTTTCCGTACGGAAATTTTTCGACCCCCTCACAAGATCAACATGGTCCTTTCCAATTGACTCGAAGGACGTGATATCTTTGGCAAACAATCCTTCCTTTCATAAAAGTCTACTTTGTATTCATTTACTCGAACGAAACTTTTTATCCGGAATCCTCACACCAAGTCTCCAAAATCAACATACTCGAAGAGCCTCTCAAAACTCTCCCCATTTTACTCGACTAAGTTATATCACTCGTCTCATTTTGCCCCGAACGCCTATATCATCTATACCGTCGCGCAATCATCTTTAAATCATCTACCACCATTTTAAATTCACTAGAATCAGCTTTTAAGTAGCTCGAGCTCGAGCTCGCTGGTTGACTGGATAAAAGTCGTCCAGGTGAGGAGGACCCATCAAAATATGAAATGAAATCTTTATCTTTAGCTCAAACAATTAAGAAATAAAACAAAGTGAGGTACGAATATGGATGAAACTCCTCCTTCTGAGGCAGTTCGAATTTAGTAATTTAAGAAACGGGGGAGAGAAAGCTTTTTCGCGCTTTTACTATATTAAGTACAACTTTGTTGCTCATTCCGAGTATAACCCATTTTCAATCCAAGAAATCAGATTGACAGCAATCCAATCTACTGAAAGTACCAGATTAGATGTATATACTTGAACAAATGAAGATGAAGTGCAATGGAATGTGATGTGATGGATGTGATGCGAGATGAAATTGAAAAATGCTAACATTGGGTATCATATAATTTCGTCTTCTCTCCACCCCTATTCTTTCCCCATTTTCTCCTCCCATATCCTCTATCAACCTATCGTCCAGCGACAGGTCCCCCATAAACACTACTAGCACTATTCGTGAATCTAAATTCCTGCACCACTCTAATTTGACCCTCTTCCACCTCTTCCCCTTCTCCATCTTTCCTCTCATCCCTACTCCAATTCCAGCGATTATGATTTCCATAGCCCGCCTGAATCGTCGTTCTCATATTACTCTTTTCCTTCTTCGGTACTAAATCTAATCGCTGTTGTAATTCTGATATTTGCAATTCTTCTTTCGGGCTCCCATTACCGTTAGGAGTAGATGCGAGCGAACGAGACTGGAAATAATTTCCCCTCTCATCTTCACTCGGCGCCGGACTATTACATCCCATGTAAGATCTCCGCAGCGCAGCTTTCGGAACCATAACAATCTCATCATCATCCCATTCCCCGGGTCCCATCTCTTTGATCCTAGGGATTAAAGACTGTTTTCTCCCTCTCGATCGGGATCTTTCGTGATTCAATTTCAGTTCGCCCAACTCGACTTCCTCCTCTCGAAAAGGCGAACTTCCTGTATGCGATGAGATTTTCGTGGATTGATCACAGACTTGTTGGGAAAAGCGTTTGATTATTGGAGCGACAATTGGAAGATTGGTCACTAAAACTGCGAGAAATGATTCGCGAAGGGACCATTGTCCGCTTGATGTGGCTGTGCCTAAAGTCTTGAGATGGGTTAGTCTTTGGATGGATGTGGGAGGGGAAGAAGGTTGGTGAAATGAGAATGGGATAGTTACGTCGGAGCCAGAACTTACGGTCAAGATGGAAACACAACGTAGGATGCCGAAGACGGTGACGAGAGATCCTCCACTGTAAAGGACGAGAAGAAAGAGCTTTTGATATGGTAACATGCCCTTGGTACCAAGAATTGTCTGTAACATGTCAGCTATGGTTTAAAAGAAATGATGTGAGGGTAGGCTGCCTAAACGTACAGGTAGAGGTATAGCCATAATATACATATGTGTTACTGTATTGATAGACATGATGAAAGCCATTTGAAAGATGGAATTACCAGCATAACAGGAATCTGTGGTTTGTCATTAGAAAAGTCTCCAAACAGGCTTGATGCCAGTTACTCACTTCCTGGATCTGGATAAATTTGCCATTGCTTCTTCAATGGCATGCATTTACAAAATACTACCAGAATAGCTGATAGATATGTGATACCCAATACCACATATCCTACAGTGATACGTTTCAATGACCTTTTTTCAGCAGCTGAACTATAATTCAATGTTAGTCGTTGTACAATACAGATATCAAGAACCAATCTTACATCAAACGAGCATAGTAGGTGATCCAACAAGCTTTTAGTAACCACATCAACGAAATATAGGTAACCCAATTCCAAATATGAGTTTTGGCCCCATTAACGCGATACAACCATTCTAAAGAATTAGGTTCAAGATTCTGGCGCTCTAATTCAGTCATTCCACCATTCGAGTAACCTAACCAGCGAGCCACGAGGTAGTATGATGAGGTTGCTTCGGCTGTATATGCGAACTATCACTGCACATCAGAATCATATCCCAAATAAATTGCATCAAAAGCGCTACGAACCACAACGGCAAACATTAAACCATCATCCAACTTCAATTGTCTCCATCCCAGATTCGAGACTCGTGCAGAAATTCTCACTGCAATGAATACGACGGCTATGGCCCAAGATGTCCATGCCTCCACGACGAGATTTGTACAGCTCATATCATCCGGGCAGTCTCAAATCCAATGGCCAGGTTTTTGCAAGTCGTTGACTTCGTAACACCAATACATCGAATATGTCACTGCCAACCAAGCTTTAAGCTAGCTGAAGCACAGTGGGATAATGTGTAACGACGGAAAGTTGTGTATACTTGAAAGTCAAAGAGTACAATTAAAGAGAGTCATGAACAGGTGGAGTACAAGTTCTGGGGTTCGTTGAAGTAAAATGTAAATTTCATGTAGATGCTAATTTCAATTTTCCACCCTTAAAACAATATCAGTGGTATATGATCGATGAAGCCTCGTTTCATTCAATCATTTTTGTTGAAAATTGCCACCATCAGACATGGACATTGCTGGTCAATCGGAAAGTTGCCTGACCTTGTACCTCCACGAATCGATAGATTTGGCGAGGATCTACTCTTAAAATGGATCGTATAAACCATTGGGGCACGATACTTGTGGCTGCCAGCAAATATCGCCTTATTTTCCCTCTAGAACCTTTGAAAATGGGTCCGAAGGAAGATTTGATAATGTTATTTGAGTATGACTGGGTGTGGTGTGGATGTATTGTGGCTCGTGCTATTGAGATATATTGGATACACCATACAAAGATCAAGCGACATAGTTTGTGGAGAGCTATCATCTGTAAAAATCCACTTAGATTTTAACATGCACCCATGAAATGGGAATAGCTTCAGATGAAATCGACGAAAGATCCACTTGTCATCTTCCGAAACCGAGGCAATTCTCCGTAACTAGTCTCTTTTTGGAGATCAGATGAATGATTGGTTCCTGTATGTTGAGCCATGAAAGATCAAAACAAACCAATGAGAACCCACAATAGAAGTTCGAATAAGTATCTCAAGTTCAGAACCGTGGGAGAACACCCATCTTTTCATGAATACAGCTGATTAGAACCAATGGTTCCAGCGATGTATAAAGAACAGGGGACGGAACATCTAAATGAGGGCACCTGTTCGTGAATAGTAATCACTATCTTCCCGTCCGATGTGTCCAGTAACTGCCCTTGAAAGATACCAACTCCGAGCAACTGTCATATATGAGGGTGGGTCTCCAGGTACCATCGTGAGCTTTGAGCTTCGTTGCCTTTGGTAGCTCATACCCACGATCCTTAGATGGCCTGACCTATCACAGAACGAAGAACGACTTTCATAGGGCTTGATGAACCGATCGTGTAGATAGACCATCCTAGGAGCTCCAATCTCATTCGCAATCCTGACCAGATTTGAACAAACCGATAAGCTGGAAGCAAACATTTGAAACTCCTTTAATTCTGGCTGGGAGTCAGAGGTAACGAATGATCTATTGAACTCGTCATTTTCGAAAGATTTTATATTAAAGGTTCGTTCCCGTCGTTCAGAACATGTGAAGTGAAAAGACTCAAACAAAAGTAAAAGTAGACTATGCCGTAACTCAGGGCTCGGGCGGCTACACCGAACGAAGAGAGTTCAGGTCTGGATTTTCCTTGTTTCCTTCATTCAAATTTTGTGCCGTGGTGGGTCATGTCAAGAATGGTATTCCCGTTTGGTTCGATGTTAATATGCAAGACGACATATTGACCAGGAGTCGAGATTTTGAATGCTTCCCATTCCCATTCAATGCATTTTATCCCGTTGAAACAGGTAAAGGTCGAAAACGATCCCCTTTCTGTCTGTTGCCGTGCCGTTTGAATGGGTTATTGGACTGATAAGAATCTTGGTGATAAGAGATTGCATACGATACCACTGCACAGTTCAGCTTGGCACATGACATCACATGACTTTCACATGATTCCCGTTATCTTCATCTTTGTTGCATATCTCATTTGATGATGAGCCAAGATCTTTGAAATCTCTTGGAAGTAAGTCAATCAATCCGGGTCAATCGTATCATGTGATTGACTCTGATTCGCATACGTACGATGCATCTCTAGTGTCGGTCGAAAAAATGGGATGAAACATCTGAAATCAATATTCGTTGACACAATGTAGGATCAACACCTCGCTGTCGCCAGCAGAAATTCCTTGGATACCTATACTCTTTCATCACAGAAGAAAGATTCAAAAATACACGTCGAAATAATTATCCGGTTTCGAAACTTTAATTCTCAAGTGGGAATGCGCGGTGAGTAGGTAGGTATATGCTTGTTTGTACAAGACGCACGACGGCGGTGAAGATACTTCCACATGTATCTCTCTCATACGTAGGTGTCTATCTCGCTTTGCTTTAATCATTCAGATCACTTCATTTCCTCTTGAATTGTATATCCTATTTAAGTTTCTTTATTGTCGAAGTATATCGATAAATTTTCCAACGCGCCCCTAGAGAAAATTTTAACTTTGGTTTCATCATAAGGCTTGAAACTCTAGAAAATCTAGAATTTTCTAGCTTCTCGACTCGATTCATCGCGCAAAGACGTCACAAAGCCCCTCCATGACTCGAGTGCAAATAGGAGACTCGAGATAATTTTGCGGAGGAATTTTTTTGTGTTGTGGTTTGGTTATAGTGATTTTTTCAGGGGCGTATTTTCGTGTGTGAGGTTTTGTTGTTTTCATTATACTCACTTCAACATTCTTTTGATTCTATTTCGATTTACTAGAATAGAGTTTGGATAGTAGCAGGGACACAACTATTTCGATTTATATTCAACAAGAAAAGGAGAACAACAGTCACGATGTCAATCATAAAGTCAATCACGACACCAGAAGCGTGGCTCCCATTAAAAACATCAGAAAATCCAACGTCATCTACCTGGAAATTCCATCAATTCACTCTCCTTCCCCTCGAACTCCAACGCAAGATCTGGCGTTCCCTGTTCCCCTCCTCCCGAACCGTCCCCCTCTCCTACAACATCACTTCCCTCCAAGCCTACTCCTCCCCACCTCCCATTACCCTCTCTATCTGTTCTGAATCACGTTCCGAGACACTCTTATACTATATTCTCCTGTACCGTTTGGAATTTCCAGGATCCCGTGGGAAAGCTGGTGGGAATTGCGGGATTCTCCTCAGTAAATGCATGAGACAGCCTATCTGTATAAATCCCCTCATGGACACCATTTCCTTCTTCGCCGGAGATCTATGCGGGGAGAATCTCAAAGGCCGAAAACGCTTCGTCGAGTGGATGGCATTTTTGAACTCGGTAGATAAGAGGATTTTAGAGCGAGTCACTGCGGTGGAGTTGGAGGGCCTGGATTGGGAAAATACGATGTATGTACATCTGAAGTTCCAGGAAGGATTGAGATGTAAGGAAATGGTGGAGGAGTATGAGGGACAGGGAGGAGCGGAGAGCTGGGAGCAATTGAATTATGGGGGTTTGTTGAGACTGGAGGGATTGCGGGAAATCAGGTGTAGGTATGCTCATACGGAGTATATGGGGAATTTCGAGGAACAGTTGAGGGTTTTCTTGGGGTTTCATAAACAGGTTTGGGGTGGGAAGATTCCCGTTGTGAAGAGGTTATCTTGAGGGGTGACGAGTTGAGTTGATATCTGATGGTGTACGATTTGATTTATTGAAGAAATACTAAATTTGGCATGTGAATACGGGTATAGTACGGCGTTTTGGATTAGAATTCGGGACCATAGATATCATACCATTAGATAGCATTCAGATTATAGAATAATTAGTATAGACTCCATTTCATATATGAATGTATTTGCATTTACATTTTGAAGATACCCGCATTTATGTTATAAAGCTGATCTGTCAATGGCGAGCCTTGGAGCATTTACGGGCAACTTTCATCATTCTACATAATCGAGACAAGCGATAAAAGGTAAGATGTAATTTACCTATGGTCAACACGAGATAGAAGCTGTATCTTCCGAATATTCCGAGCTTCCATAGTTCGCACCAAAGGCCGATAATATTCTCAGAAGTACATCATATTCAAAATGCACGGATGGAGCAAAAGATTAGGCAGCAAAACTTGCATTATCATTATTACTTTGCTTTAAAATATTCGTAATCATACTCGTGAATCGTCATAAACACCATTACTCCCATCTCCAATGCAACATTCATCTCCATCGTCATCATTTCCTATTCCAAGCTTCCATTCCCATCCCCGTGCTTGCATTCTGGACTTCTTCCAACTATCTACAATCCACAAGCACTTCTGTCGACTTGGGTGTAAGTGGCATCGATTCTTCCGAGAGCAACTGCCTGTCCGCCGGTCAAGGTATCAAGCGCTTGTTGTCCAATGTTGAATCCCGCAGCAGCGTGATCAATGGCAAGGACATTGATGCTTCTTCCTCCGTAGCTCAATTGATAGCAGTTACCACAGTTTGCATCGTTCCAGCCGGCGATGGTGGATGCACCACCGATGTTGGGGTAGTTTTTGAGGGAACCTTGGGTAGTGTAGCCCTTGGTGAGGAGTCCGTTGGCTCCGTCGGAGCAGGAAACTACGGCGAGAGAACGGCTGGCATCATCGTAGCCGACGTCGTAGGAGACGGTGATGGCTGTTGCGCTAACGGCAAAGGTGAGGAGAGTAGCGAGAGTTGGGAATTGCATTTTGAATTTGGGTGTTTGAGGTAGTGAGGTTTGTTTGTGAGGTAGAAGTTCTTGTAGATATCTGAGATACTTTGAAGTAATGTTGTAGATGTTGATGTTGATAATGATCTTCCACCAGAGCGCACATCATGTATTATATACCTTCTACCCCTCAAAAGCCCCTCACCCCAGCATCACCTCCGCCCCAGTAATTCACCAGATAATTTTCCGCATGTGTCGCCTCCTCCCACCCATCGAAACTCGTGATAGCGGGGTACCTACTAGGACCGCATGGTCTGCATTGTCAATTACGAGAAATATTCCATTGCAACTAAATCAGATGATATCTATCAACACTATTCATAACCCCATCAGCCGAGTCTCCTCAGCAATACGAGAAGACCAGCGGTACATGCACGCTGTATGCAAGGCTGTGCGGGTACAAAGATCTTGGCATCGAAGCGGTATCGTGTGCATCTTCCGGACGCCTCGATCTCATGCTTATTCCTCCGCATTCTATCACCTTGGAGTGATAAATTTACATAAACCGAGTCTCATTGATTGATAAGGCGAGTACGAGATGATGGAGGCAGTGAGAGATGTATCCATACGATTGACTACGTCAGATGCATATGAATCTATAAATAGATAACGAGTACCGTACAGATGCCGATCTCCTCGTATTCCAACGATTGTTCCATAGATTTCTATGTTTGCCAATACTTGCCA
This sequence comes from Botrytis hyacinthi, assembly GCA_004786245.1. Taxonomy (NCBI): domain Eukaryota; kingdom Fungi; phylum Ascomycota; class Leotiomycetes; order Helotiales; family Sclerotiniaceae; genus Botrytis; species Botrytis hyacinthi. The sequence goes on along the minus strand of PQXK01000175.1, from coordinate 1,588 downwards.
AGCTTACTTGCCTTGCATACTCACAGTTGAAGAATAGCGAGTTCCGCTTTTTGCGATGCCGAATGATCTTATGTGGTGAGAGTGTTGTGTTGTGTTGTGTGAGGAGTGGTGTGAGTGAGTTGTCAGATGAAGTGGTGGTGGATGGGGATCTCGGAGGTCAGTGGAGTGAAGTGGCACGAGCGGCTTTGATTTTGGTGGCTGGGAACTTCCCCGCAATTTTTGTTTGTTCGACAACAACACCAAATTTGGATGCGAGAAGATGCGGAAGTATCATTCCTGTCGACGACATCGAAGTTTATGTTTGGTATTGGATTAACTTTGGGATCTTATTAGTCGAGTGGAAAGATTCAACTGTCAGAACGTGAGGTCTCGATGATGAGCTAGCTCGTCTCACGGCTGTCTTTGCAAATACTCCTCCCTTCAACCTTTGCTGCTGTCAATTCTTAAAGGGTCGTTTTGGTCCAAAATGGGGGGCGTCTAGTGACCGGTGCACTAATGCTTATTATACTAGAACTTCACTATTTGCTTTTGATGCAAATGTTCATTCCTCTTCCTCCGCCAAGTTTTACAATGTCACTATTCAACAGTGAAAGCTTTCCTAGAGAGTAATCTTTCTTTTCTATGTCAGCTCTGATCACTCATAAGTGTACTGTCAGCAGAGTTGTGTAGGTATTCACACATTCTTGAAGACGTGAACACAGATGACAAAGCACAATTCACCACAGTGGACTCCGGCAATGTCGGACATTGTTTCACAGAGGGGGCCAGCTCTTCACAAACAAATTCATAAGCTCTTCACATCATTTGCATGGAGATCCCAGTCCCAACAACAAGTATCAACAATTATCAAACACAGTTGATGCTGGAAGCCTAACAACATGTAAGGCTACAACAAGTATACCATTCATTTCCTGCAAGCTTCTTCGATACTCCAATATCTCCTACTCAATCATCGCAGTCTTGATATTACCAAGGATAACTTTCCTTGTACTAAGGCTTACAGAACCCCGGAACACTGGACAAAAGCATAGGGTAGGCAGAGATGCTCGAGATTGATGCATTACCGGTCTGTCTTTGAGAACCATCTACAGTAACTCGCGCAAGGAGAAAGATTGATGACGGGATTCACGGTATGGAAAACCGTACTGATAAGATTTGTATCAAGAAGCAAGAATACTTGATGGGATATGGGCTGCAAGATGGGTAGATCTTGATTGCCAGTGATAAAAGAGCGGGTCGCTGAGATGAAGCAAATGCCCGTCGATTACCACTTTTGGAGACTTCTCGGCGCAATCTTGGACCTCGGGATGTCGATGTCGAGCACAACTGAAACAAAACTACGAACGCTGGAAGACTTTCTCAATGCCGAAGCAAATTCTTAGTCCGTTGGTCTCGTGTACTATGAAATAGTCATACAAAGCAACCAAGAAACACAAAAGAGACACCCCTTTCTTTCCAGCTCGTCCCCCTCCCTCAGGTGCTAAAAATGCAAAAAAAACATACAACAGTGGGGATTCGCTGGTGGTCACCCACCCAACTACTAATCCACCGATCTGAAGCTTGTGTATGGCAGAGCGGACGGGATGCC